>BGNK01007142.1:0-16245 GCA_003297005.1 Symbiodinium sp. clade A Y106
GGTTAAACCATTTCGTGCATGCATGGAAGTTTACTCCCAATTTCCTTGTTGCATGTTTTGCCTCACGGTTGTCAGTGCTAATGTCCATGCTACTTGATGTGCAGGCGTTTGTTGAAGGAGAATTTTCACATCTCGGACTCCGCGGGGGAGCTCAACATCAGCGAAGCCACCTTCCTTTCCAACTTCTCGCAACGGTCCTCCTTCAGCTCCTCTGTAAGAGAAGCTTTGACGCTCAAACGCTTCATCGGCGACAGCGACTGGTACTCCGAGTAGGCCTTCTGAGCAACCGACAAGGTCTTCTGCCACCATTCAGCTGCCCCCGAAGCCAAACTCCCGATCTGCTGTTCAGCCAGGTACAGGTAGTCCTGGAAGTCCGTCGCCCCCGACTCCGCCGTGTACTCCGGAAGCTTCGCCAGCTCATTCACAGCCTTGGGCTCCAGGTCCAAGGTCTCGCACCCTTTCTGCTTTAGCAACAATTGCTGGAGCTGCGACATGCCCGTGATAAGCACATCCAACGGGCTCGGGGCCGAAGTGCCCGTAGAAGCCTCAGGTGCAGTCGCTGCCGGGAGTGTGGGGCCCTGCACATTCACCGCCGAGGGCTGAGCCACTGCAGCCTCACCATAGACATCATGACCAGCGCCGCCGAGACCAGGAGGATGACCAATGCCGAACTCATAGTCCCCGAACGTAGGTCCTGACTCCTTGGGTGTGGCCCGGTACGGGAGTTCGGTTGGCCTCATTCCATACATATCACCATCACTTAACCCATGAAGCAACTCGCTAGCTCCTCGACGAAGGTACCTGCCACGAAGCCCAGCTCCAGCAGATCCCGCTCTCACAGTCCTTTCAGGGCTTCCTGAAGGTGGTCGGGGTTGTAGCTCAGGACTAGCGCTTCTTGACGCCTTTTCTCCCCGAATCTGTCGTCCTCCACCAGCACGCTGAAGACGAGGATCACCTGGATCATCACCCTGAGATAGCAGAGACGACCGCAGCCTTCCATCTTGACCGACACTCTCACGCGACTTATCATGCTTCATGAAGTAAAAGCTCCTACCGTGACCTGAACTTGGATACTCTTCAGAGGCCCGATCACCACCTGATACTCCACGACCAGAGTGCTGAGCCCGATCACGTACGGTAGAACTGGCTGCTCCTGTGATGCTATGTGGGCCCGATCACCCCCTGATACTCCAAGACCAGAGTGCTGAGCCCGATCACGTCCTGGTAGAACTGGCTGCTCCTGTGATGCTTGCTATGTAGGCCCGATCACCCCCTGATACTCCAAGACCAGAGTGCTGAGCCCGATCACGTCCTGGTAGAACTGGCTGCTCCTATGATGCTAGGTAGGCCCGATCACCCCCTGATACTCCAAGACCAGAGTGCTGAGCCCGATCACGTCCTGGTAGAACTGGCTGCTCCTGTGATGCTAGGTAGGCCCGATCACCCCCTGATACTCCAAGACCAGAGTGCTGAGTCCGATCACGTACTGGTAGAACTGGTTGCTCCTTTGCACCACCGTCGAGAGTCAGTTGGTCGCGCAGCCTTCTATTTTCTTCCTTCAGCTCCTGCATTCCACGCTGCTGTTCCTTCAAAGCTTGTTGAACTTGGCGTCTCACCTCCTCTTCTACAACTTCACGAGGGATGGAACCTGAAGAGGCAACAGCGGTTGCCACTGGGCGCGAAGGCTGAGGATACAGCAGAGGCGCGTTCTGCACCCACTCTTCCATACGGCGCGCAGCCGCCCGGCCAAACAGTGGAGGATTCTCCTCCTGCGAGGCAGCTCCCAAGCTATAAGCACCGCCCGACGCGGTTGGCGTGGCCGTCCTCTGGACTTGTTGCTGTTCCTGTAGTACAAAGCCGCCGCCCTGCGTAGCCGGATTCTGCACGATCTGCTGTCGAGTCATCGTAGTCAGAGTCTCCACCGACGTGTGCGCCTTTAAGAAGTCTCCCAACCTGCGGACCCATCCCAAAGCCGCTGGGAAACCATCCGTACGGGCAGCTTCCTGCCCTTGCGGTTGGGCTGGTAAAGCCTCTGAGGAAAAGGCCTGACGAGGTCCACGAGGTTGTAGCACACCCGGCGAGTACGGCAGAGACTCAATCTCGTCTGCAGTCCTGGTAGACATCGGCGAGGTTCCTGCCACTCCATTGGGCAACTGCGGGCGCCCTTGCTCCCTCGCCCCATAGTCCGGACCTGCAGCTTCTCCTTCCATGGTTGCCATGCCAGCTCCCCGCTGCGGAGCATCTTGCGTAACTTGGGCAGTCATAACCTGTTGACCATCACTGCCAGGGGGATTCGCGGGAGAGGCCATGGCTGAATAGAATCTTCGTCTTCTTAGAATGACTAAGTCTGAAAGAATCGCAGCACCCCTCAAACGGAGCACCACCCCTAAGGGATTCAAGGGGACACCGGAACCACAACCCAACCCAAGTCAAGTCACTAAGTGAACCGGAATTCCCAAAGCGCCGCATACAAACGAACCCGGAGGTTCTCGCTTCAGCGGTCTTTTTACTCATGCTTGAGCCACGATTCGCGTGGTACTGACTTCTCCCAAGCGGCTTCTGTGCACACACTCGCGTTGCGAAGTCTCAAACTTTACATGACCGATACCTGCACGCATCAAAGCCTAAGCCGCTGCATTCATATTGTTTCGTACTTTGTTCATAATTTTCATTTTTCCCACATTTCCTGCTGGCCGATTCAGATCCAACTCATACTGTTTTCATAAACAGTTGAATTTTTCTGCCATGTCAAATTCATAAATATTTCATATTCGTTTCATGAATTTGTATTTCCTTGATTTCCAGAGGTCAGCTGCCCAAGATTTTGTTAACCCTGCGACGGGGGGCCGGTGCAAACGATTATCGTGGCGGGGGCCTTAGTCCACGAAGGCGGATTGGGGTTGCAAATGAGACCCATTGTCTTGGGATACGTGCTCGCGGGCCCCGTGTGCTCAATTGACGTGTTGGAGAAAAGAAGAGCTTGAGCACATTCGCCATCGTGTTGGTTTTGTTGTTCGTACTCGCAACGCTCGTGGTGCTTGTGCTCCACGTTGCCTGCCCCGAATTAAGTCGCAGACCAGCAAAAGCAAAACTTTCAGAAACTCATTGCATGTGCCATACATTGCCTTTCTCAGGACCTTCGTCCTGCGGGACAAACCAGCTTGTTGCAGGCATGAACTAGTGGAATGTATGAGTTTAAAGGCTGCCGAGATCTGTCATGCCTTGGACATCCTTGGACAGCAATCGAAAGACAAGTGCTTAAGCTGACTTCGCCCACCTCCGCAAGCCAGGTTTCGGCTGCACTGTCTGTGCCTTTGGGCCTCGCCGCGGAGGCATGTGGGCCAGCGGGCCTAGTGCTGATGTTCTGTGAAGTCGCGTGGTGCCGCGCAGCGAGGAGTTGCCGGACTCCAGCATTTCCGCCAGCTCCAACCAACAGGCTGCCCGGACGTTGAAAAAAGGGCTTTCGCCCCGAAGTGTGCGTCAGCGGGCTTCGTCGTTCTTGGCAGGCCTGCACGTCTGTCCGACTCTTCAGTGGGGTGAACCGCATGAAGTGCGCTTTCAACGGCTGGCGCGCCCAGAACAGCGCTCACACTTGCTTGGCTCTGACTCGCCTGAGCCTGCCTCCCTTCCCCTGTTTGGTGAGGCTGGAGTCCGGCGGAGGATGCCACCTCGGAGTACCTGCAGGCTCTGAGAAGATCTGTGAGCGTTCTTGGTCGGAGTGCTTGAGACCGGGTAGGTGGATCTGGGCAAGCCGACCTGGGAACGCTCCTGAAAAGCTGTGTGTGTTGTCTTCGTGAAGGGTCCTTTCGCCGGGCCCTGCCCGGGGCGGTGGGGCCGTGAGGTCAGCAGCTTGGCCCTGCAAGGCCGAAGGCGGAGACCGCGGCGCCGCGGAGTCCGCGCATCGCCGCGAAACTTTCTCCGAACGTTTCCTCGGCGAGGCCTCTAAGTGGCGACTGGGAGGCCACCAGGCCCTTGCTGGCAGAGGCTCCGCGGAGCAGAGAGCACAGCGCATGGCGCATGGCTGCAACCCCCGCCCTCTTTCTGCTCAGCTCCTGGATCCCGGCGATCCGCTGCCTCCCAGCCGGTCAGCTTCCGAGATGTGAGAGAAGGCCCGCGCGGCGCTGCCCGCTCGGCTGTCAGGATCTTCAAGCGCCCGCCCGTGCGCCTGATCCACGACATCGTCGTGGTCGGACCCTAAACTGGGGGGGGGGGGGACGGGGGCCTTGGGCCCTCTTGAAGGCTTAGGCTTAGAGGCTTTGGGTCGCTGTCTGAGGCGGCCCATGTCCGGCACCAGGCCGGGGCCCTCCGCTTCGGCCCGCTTCGCTTCTGCTGGCGGCTGCCCCGGTCCGGCGAGGCGCTGGCGGCTGGGAAGCGAGACCTCCCAGACGCTCCAAGCGGTTTCGCGGTTCTCCGCAGTTCTCCGCTACTCCGCTCGCCCTTTTGACGCGGCAAAGTCAAAGTCTCGCAAGTCGAGGCCGGACTTTTCCTCCGAGCAGCTGGACTACAAGCAGCTTCAGAATGCCGACCGTCAAGCGAAGGCGACGAAGGCAGCGACAGCGCGGTTGCGCCGCATTTTCTTGGCTAAGAGGTCGACTTTTTTGAATTGCTGCTAGCAAAGGCGGTCGGAGAACTCAGAGAGCAAACCGGAGCAGAAACCGAATCACGTAAATGATGGGCCACTCAGGGCCATGCCGTGAAGGCTGCGGGACTGCAAGACAAGGCCGGCTTTGGCATGTCCTGGCCTTTCGCAGCTGCCTCAGAGATCAGGTTCCTCCATTGAAAGTGAGCCCGTCGGACATCCTGGGTGGCAAGAACACAGTCGCCACTCGGACGAACGGGTTGAAAGACTAGAGTGACTAGAGACAGCACTGCTACTCCTGTGAGGAGAGCAATCGGCTCTTACAGCTGCTCTGCTACCTCGGCCTGAGGTGGCTCTCATTCCCAATGGGTTGGCAGGTTTGCGCATAAACCCTGCAGGAAGAAGCTGGAGGGATCCTCTTACGGAGGGTTGCTGGATGTTTCTGACCAGTGGGCGATGCCGACCTGTCTTTTGCAGTGGCTTCTTTGGTTTTTCGGTTGGTGCAGCAGTGATGCGGCGGTGGTGCAGGCAACAAAGTTCACGGTATCCTGGAGCGAGAAGGGTCAAGAATGGGCGCCACTGACAACACCCAGCGCCTGGGCCCGAGTCGCGTGGAGCGTCGCGCGGCTCATCGCCTGTGGGAAGTGGAGGTTCTAGCCATGTTCTTGTTCCATTTGTTTGGTGTGTGTGTGTGTGGGGAACCCAAACTACAACGGGCACTCTTACAGTTTCCAGAACACAGACATGTCGATTTTCGAGAATGCAGGGGGTGCCATGGGATTGCAGAAGGCTGGCACCAACGAAGACCTTGCTGCTTTCCTGTGAAATCGACTTGGGACGCCAAGTCGACGTACCTACAGTTTGTGACATATTCAACCGTGCCAGCTGTGTACTGCTTCCAAAATGACGGTAATTCCGCCTGCGAGTTCGAGTGCAAGATAGGTCCCAGGTTCAAGGTGATGCTTGGCTTATTTCACTATCAAAGGACAGCAAGGCAATCCAGACCCATTGAAGGCCTCCTCGCAACATTTTGTATTGATGTCTTAGCTGAGTTCTGAACTCACTGCTGAGTTGAAATCACTGATGAGAACAGCCTACCAGGGATGCCTGGGTGTTCGAGTGCGAATGGGCATGGCCTTCCGTCACGGCGCATTACCGCTGCTCTCGAGGCAGTATTACCTTGAGTATCAGAGCCCAGAGTGGGACGCAAGGAATCTTGGCTAGGTCTCAACAGGCTCAAACGCAACAGACCGCTGCAGTTGAGCTGAGAAGCTTTTTGAGATCAAGCGAAACACAGTTTGACGCAAGCGGAGACGCCAATCGTGAGTCAAGCATGAGCTGATTTTGACTTAACTGTAGACCTGTAGACTTTTTACTTATAGCAACAGGTCCTGCAACTCAGCTTTCACTTCAGGAAGACTTTGATGTAATTTTTGACTTACCACTTCTAGGAAGCAGGTCCTGCAACTCAGCTTTCACTTCAGGAAGACTTTGCTGTAAATCCTGTGCCTTGTAAGCCTTCGCGATACAACCTCGGCAGCTGCACTGACGCCCGACGCCCGACATGGAGATCAATATTCAGATTAAGAACGTCCAAAAGCCAGAAGATGTGATCACAATCACAGCTTTTGCTGCAATCGGGCAGGGACAAGCATTCGGGCAAGGACAGGCAGCTGCATCTTCATTTCGCAACAGACCTCCAATTCAGCGAGCGAGGCGTGAAGCTATGGCAACTACAGCAGCTTCGAGGAGGTCGCCAAGTCGCCAAGCCTTATCTTTTCTCAACGAGAACTGGAAGTTTTGCAGAAAGTGCATCCCCGTGGTGCATTCTACCGACACCGCGGATGAAATGGACCGCACCGTCGCAAGTGGAGTCAGGCCCAAGATGAAGCCCCAGCCGTTCTCCGCTTTTGCCAAGCATCATCAGGGACGCACGCTCTCGCCGCGGCCCTATTATTAGCGAGGAGACCAGGTGGGTGCAGCAGACAGGGTCACACCTCGCACTACATCACTACACCTCGTCCTATCCAGAGCAGCGCATCCCCTCGCAATTCCGGACCTGGAGCAGACCAGAACACCTTCTCGACCTCTACTGGTACGGAAGCGCAGAAGACCTCGTGAAGAAAAGCCCAAATCCACGACGAGACCATCCACATCAAGATCTCCGTTGAAATTGAGGTCAAGACCCAGACAGCGGAAAGCAACCTCCAGATCCCGTATGCCTCGAACAACATCCAGATCTCGGACACCTCGGGCAACAACCAGATCTCGCACACCTCGGGCAACGTCCAGATCTCGCACACCTCGAGCATCATCCAGATCTCCAGCAGATACTGGTACCCATGCAGCATTGTCATCTAAGGCGCCGTACAAAGCAGCAGCCAAGAACTTGTACGTCACTCCGAAGATGCCTGCAAAAATCACGTTCGCATTCGTGCCGAGGGACGAGGTACGACAGTGTATGCTAGCGCTAGTATCCTCTATGGGAAACATCGAAGGTGTTTCTGAGAGAAAACGTCGCAGCGGTTTTCCTCGAAAGCTAAACAGGACTGTCGTCGTCTGTTTTGCTAGAGTGGCAGCACATGGCTTGAGGAACATGAGCTATTCCGTGGCCATTGTGCTGAAAGACCCAACCGCTAGCGGGGGGGGCAATTTTGAAGTGGGGCTAGAAGGGGAACAGGGCGGCGCCGCCATGGACGGAGAGGCTACTGGTGGTCTGGATGACTGCGCTACAGTGGTAGGGGATTTTTCTCGTGCTGCCAGTTTCCCCTACGGAGGTCCCCACTGAGCTAGGAGGGGACAATAGAGGGGAGCCACCCACGTCCCCAACACTCCTGCTAGTGATCCTCGCCCCGAACCCGCTAATGCTCTAATGGGGTCGCCCACCCAAGAAATGGCCGGGACGAAGCAAGAGGGCCAGCGCCCGAGATGACCAGGTCTGCCGAGGCTCCTCCGCCTGAAGGTCTGGCACCATCACCCGCGAATCTCATGCCTGAGCAGAGTACGCCTCTCTCGGGAATGACAGGTGTGGCAGTTGACATCAAGGATGTCAGAGAGAACGAGCAGGTGAATGCCGGTTACGATCCGAAAAGCTGCCCGATCCAGAGTGAAAAGATCCCGATCACCACGATCTACAGGCCAGATCTTATGCCTGATCGTGTAGAGGGTTCTATCGCACCGGTTGTCGAATACGATATGGTCTCGGTACCGGTTTCTCTCTCCAAGTTCGACGTGCCAGGGCTCAATACGGAAGTGGTGACTCTATCCACGGCCGTGTGGTGGCAGCCACGTGCTTGCCCCCGAGCGATCGCCAGCGCAAGTTCTCTCGCCGCAGACTGGGAACGATTGCTGCTAACCAACTCGAGTGTCTTCGAGTGGCGCTTGATTCGGTGTCTCCCAATGCAACGGAGTCATTCCTCCGCCCGGAAACATACGATGCTTGCCAGACGATTCTGGACGCGAATGACGCGTTCGGAACGGACGGCAGATCCGCCCGATCAATTGGCGGAGATGATGTCGTGTGCTGCAGGCTTACTGCAGATAAAGCACGCGCTATTCCCAAGAGCGCGGTTCCTGATGGGGCGATGGTTGACCTGGTGAGGCGCCTGATGTTCCGAGCGATCACACAGGCCAAGGAGTATCCGTCTGTTCCGATGAATGCATCAAGGGCGGAGCAGAACGACCACGAGAAAGGCGTTCCGGTCCACTCCTATCACGATAGGAGCGGGATTGTACCGTTCCAAATGATCGCGGGGTACATGGAGCGCGAGAAACAGATCATGAGGGCCAACGCCAGCGAGAAGAGCGGCAAAATCCTTCTCCAGACGTCCATGGTCGATGCCAATGATGTTATCACAGACACTAGTGCTGGCTTGTGTCCTGGAGATCGCCAGAACGGGCATGAACCGATTCTTCGAGTTCTTTTAATACTCATCGATTAAGGATGACCGCGTGCCCCAGTTCGTGGGTGTACGCGCTATCTTCGGTTTTTGGAGAGGAAAAGAGGAGCTGTCAGGTTTGTAAAGAACTCCCTGGTCCTGCGAGATGTGGACAGACTGCTCGCTGAGGTGCGGCCGCAAACACGCGATCGCCTCGTCCGGGGACCTGCCTCCAAGACTCTCCAGGATTCCCTGCAAAACTTCCCGCTGTCCAGCACACGTCAGCAGTCCGTGGGAGCGTTGTTTGCCAGGGTATACCCGGTGGTCGCCCGGCCACTCAGTCCAGTCCGCCATGTCCAAGAACCCAACCATGTAGCCCCGGCCACGGGTGCTTACAAAGAGGTTGTAAGCACCCAAGTCTTTCAAACGCCAGTACCGCGAAGCGTGGGCCACCACGACGGCTGCGTGTAGAACAAGTGGGGCCGGGATCGTGCCAGGCCATCGGTCACAAAGTGCCTGCACTTTCCTCTGCCGCAGGACCTCGCGCAAGAGGAGGTAGTCGGTGTCCTCCCTCTTCAAGAAGAGCATTCGCGGGACGCTGCAAGGTGCCATTCGAGTTGATGTCTCGATTGAAAGACTCGTGGCGGGTTTGACGGGAAAGGAATCAACGATGTCAGTGGAAGATTTCTTCCGGTCGAAAACTGCTGTTGCGCACACAGTGGCCAAGCACTATGGGTCACTGGTCGTAAACTGCCTCTAGAAGCCTCTGAGTTTTTATGCTCAGTGGTCAATTCACTGTCGAACGGCTTATCGGATCTGCCTCGAAAAGGCGTTTCTCACGCCCTTTTACACCCGCGGTGAAATCGATGGTCCGGCAGAAGAGGTCTTGAAAACGCTCACCGATGCCCACCGAGCATTGAATAGGACCGTTTCGCAGATGCGAGCTCAGATGACACTCCAGACGGAGGAGGATGCGTTGGTGAAGTTCCGTGCCACGATGAAGAGCGCGGAGCGATTCAAGCGATACCTCCGGATGGACAGCGAGAGCTTGTCAATGCTCCTTGCCAAGGTCACTCTTACCACCTGCTACGGTATTCCCCGAAAGGGTGAAATTGGTTACATCTCGGAAGACCCTCCCGAGAAGACCATTAAAGAGAAGATGGGGAGATGGAATGAAATCGACCCGGTTGGCATGGTGGAGCCTCTGCATCACACTGATCGAGGATATCAGGTTCCTGATGAGACACGTTCAAAGCCCCTCAACGACCCTTCCACGCCCGCTGCGATTGGAGTGGACTTTGACAAATCGGTTCCAAGTGATCGGCCGGAAGACAAAAGAGTCTATCGACGAAGATGTTAGCGGTTAGCGTTGAAACTGACTTCTTCCAGCAGGCTGAGGGCAAGATTCCAAGGGAAGCGGTGGACGATCCTGCATTCGGGACAACGCCATACGATATCTTTGAATCCCTTCCGGAAGATCTGGACGTGATGCCTGATGGTCTTCATGAGGTTCGGTCGCCAAGAGTGAGTGCGCCCGCGCCCGACCTGTGCCGGCGCCGGCACCCGCGGCCGACGATTCTCGACCCAGAGTAGCGCCAACCAGGCGTACTGCCGCTCCGACTCATGGAACTGAAGGGCGTGAACCACAATGGAGGAGGCCACGATTTGAGTCCTCGGGTCAAGCTCGCGACCGCACTTCCCAGGGCGACGGTGATCAGCGGCCCAGGAAACCTGAAATGCCGCCCCCACGCGGCCCTCCGCAGCGCAGGGTGATTGCGCAGGAGGAAGCACGACTGCCTCACACGGATGGCGGGGTCATTCGAGTGACTGGCCGGGCCGCTTACGCAGATGAGCTGCGTCTGCCGACTCCGATCAGGATCAGGACTGTGGTGCCGATTACTGGTTTGAACAATCCAACGAGGCGATCTTTATCAGCTGTACCACAATCCTGGTAGTCTACAGATTGTCAAACAACAAGCTGCTGCGACGCTCATCAAGCTCGGCGCACTGGTGGACGACCGAATCAACTGTGGGCTTGCCGGTGTTGTTACGATGAATGCCCCGAACACAGCGCCGTCAACGGCATCAGAGTCGACCTCACCCGCTGAAGAGATCAACTCTAGATTCCTCGGTACGTCCGGGAGAACCTCATCCCGACCGCCGCCTGCTAAGGTTCGCCGCGAAGAGGACTGGGTACTTACGATGCCAAGGGTGTCCCAAGGTCTGTGGAAGAAGCTGCGGCTGAGAGGGGGCGAAGGTCCAGACGCGACGATGAAGCGCAATCTGGGCCGCCCCGTCATGGGTGTCGACTCCCCAACAGCAACGGACGCGACCAAGTCTTGCTACTGACTTTTCTGTCGATGACGATTCAAGTCTTGGCCCCGCTGGTGGTGGCAAGGCTAAAGGAAAAGGAAAGTCCGATAAGGGGAAAGGAAAATCCGATAAAGGCAGAGGAAAAGGAGATAAGGGAGGAAGGAGGCAGGACGGTAGCCGATCGCGGCCAAAAGGAGGTGAGCGCACAAGAAGCCCTCCGGCCACTCGCCAACGGTAGCCGACCGTAACAGACATGCGTGGTGTCATCATACGGTGGATCCGGTTGATTCTACCTGACCCTCTTGACGAAACAACACTGTCGGTGGTCAGGACGAATCTGATGGTGAAGCTGTGCGTTGATACGACTTCCGCTGCTTCCTCAGCAATCCTTTGTCCTTGCTGAAGCTGAGAAGACCCACAGGGGTGCAATGGCTAGCCATGGAGAATATTCCTCGTGTGTCTCTCTCTTTTCACTGACACGCGATGCTGCCGATCCGATGATGATCTGAGCGCATTGCCCGCGACTTAGTATACCCCACGATATCAAGGGTCTCATCCATTATGCCTGCGATAAAAGGCATTCTGCTATGAGCCTGCGATAACAAAGGCTGCGAATGTACAGCGTGATGCATAGGCATGATCATGACACAAGAGTCGACCCACGTCTATCGTCCTGTGGCTCTCAAGCTAAGCTGGTTTCGATTAGAGGCGTGGCTCGATNTGACACAAGAGTCGACCCACGTCTATCGTCCTGTGGCTCTCAAGCTAAGCTGGTTTCGATTAGAGGCGTGGCTCGATGTACGATCAGAGTCTGGCTTGACACTTTTAACTCCGCTCTTCACACGCGTGAGCTCGCGTCGAGGCGGGTGTGATTTGTCGCCGACTTGCGAATACGTACACTTGTGTTCATGTTAGGACTCTTGTCAACTTTGTTTCACGTCGCAGCTTGACTGCTCTTGACTGCTCAAAGACCGCTCTGTGCGAGTCTCAGCAAAAGGTCCGCTAGTGCTTGGGAGCCCTAGTGTTGCCTCTTCGCTGTGCAGTTAACCTTACGGTATAAACTCTGGTCGTGCTCTTGCACTGTTATCTACGATTGGTTGCCTGGGCTTTGTGACCGTGAGTTGAGTGGAATCCTCCGCTTTTCACAGAAGGTATATGATGAACCGGAATCGCCAAGTAAGGGGACATTCTCAATGTATATGATGACCCGGATTTGCCAATGAGGGGGCGCGTTGTAGAGATATGATGAATCCGCCAAATAAGCGGGCGTGCTCAATGTACATGATGAACCGGAATCGCCAAATGAGGGGGCGTGTTTTTTTGATAGATGATGAATCCGAATTGCGAAATGAGGGGGCATATTTAAGAGTTACGATGAACCGAAATCGCCAAATGAGGGCTCAATCTCACTATCCGTTAGATCGACGGATGCACATTGAATCGCACTGACCCCGAAGAAGGCGGTCCGCCTATGGTCTGCAGCCAGAGATCGTGAGATCGGGAAGTTTCGCAGGAGCTTGACACCAGCGTAGGTGTGCAATCGGTACTCATCAGTGTGCCCAGAGGTGATAACATCGCATAACCACCGAGCGTGGATGCCATAGTATTCCACCCCAAATCTGTCCTGTTGATCAGCGTAGAACATGCCATCGGGGTATAGTGAATTGACTTCGCACATGCATGACACAAGTGCAATCCGGCCGGAAAGCTCGCGCCGCATGTTGGGCACGGGTGAGTAGCGATCGGCCATAGAGATCGTTCCTCCCCTCGGCCAGGCCCAGTGCCAAACTTGGGCCCGCCCATGTACTTGAACGCGGTGTTGAAGACAATCGTACCGGTGTCCATGTTGTAAGCGATGGGCATGCACGACAACGAAATCGCATTGTCCTTGAGAGCATAATAGCCCGCTGGGTGATAGAACACCGGATTGATACCGCTAGCGTACATGTGAAGATCGACCGCAAAAACAATCATTCGGCCAGATCCCTTTCTATCAGGGAGTTGGCACTTGTTCCTTGCCGACTGTTGCAATGTGTCACGGTACTGCCAGAGGTGTCCTTCGCCAGGTGCACGAATGGACCATCCTGGCTCGCCACCATTGCTCGGAATCGGCTAAAGCTATCCGGCCCGGGCGTGTTTAAGATACAGGAGGAACCGGAATCGCCAGCTGAGGGGGTGTGTTTAAGATATATGATATATGATGCATCCGAAGAGGTTTGAAGCTGAGAGCTTGAACCCTAAAGTTGAATCCGGTGGCCAAGTGACCCCGAAATTTGGTTGCGAAGTGNATCCGAAGAGGTTTGAAGCTGAGAGCTTGAACCCTAAAGTTGAATCCGGTGGCCAAGTGACCCCGAAATTTGGTTGCGAAGTGACCCAAAACGGTGCGGACTCGCCTTGGCTAAGTGACCCCGGTTTCTGGTGGCTACGTGACCTCGGCACCGACAATAGAGGCTTTTGCTATTAAAATATCGAGAACATGAAGGGTTTTCTATGAAAACATAGCGAAATCAGAGGTTTTCCTATGTAAATACTACGNGCACCGACAATAGAGGCTTTTGCTATTAAAATATCGAGAACATGAAGGGTTTTCTATGAAAACATAGCGAAATCAGAGGTTTTCCTATGTAAATACTACGGGACTACTACGACCAGTTTCATTTTTTTGATACAAAGTTATTTTTTTTGATCCCTCCCCCTCAGGTTTTTCTGTAGCCCTGCTGCAAGAGTGCTGGTTTAACTCTTTATTGATCCTGATTTTATTTTTTTTGATCTTTGTGATTTAATTTTTTGATTCTAATTTAATTTTTTGATCCGTCACCCGGATCGGGAGCCTTCGGGAAAAAGTCGCACTTTCATGCACGCGGTGTTCCCACGCAACCAGCCACGATCAACACTCGTAAAACCAGCATATTGAGCTTCTGGCACACGAGAAACAGCCACATTGGTCCCTTACGACATCATTGAGGCTGAGCACTTTCTATACTGTGTCGTACCTGACTCGCGGCAAACACTACGATGTCACTTGACGAGTATACATTCTGCCACGGTCACGGTACCAGTTTCCAATCAGCAGCGCACATCATGTTGGAGGGCCAGTTGAGGCCTTCCACCAACACGGACCGAATGGAGTTCCTGCGAGCGCCGTGTTTGCGAGTGCCACGTCAGGTCCAGTCACTGACTCGAGCGTGCAAATTGCCACAGAACAGTTGTTACGCAAACCGGAAAGACACGGAGATGTCAGTTTCATTTGCTCAGTGAAGTCGGTTAAGCATCACTATACGTCCAAGTGGTTTGGGACCGCTGAAGAGCATTTTTTACCAGTGCAACAAAAAGGGCTGTCCACCGAAACCCAGATCGCTGGGGGTTGCACTGCGCCGCCATTTGGCCACAAGACCTTCGCACAAAACATTTCAGATTCGCATGCCGCGGCAGCATCGTCATCAGTTGTTGCGGTTAAAAAAATATCACTTCACATGGAAAGCAAAGCAAAGTCTCGCGTTCCGGAAGAAACACAAGAAGCACGAAAAGACTCGAGGCACAACGATTTCCAAGGACATCGCATATGACCTGCTGACCCAGCAGTCGGCCGCAGGTCGCACGACCAATCGGGACCTACACCTCCGTTCAGCAGTGCGACAAGTGCAGGAAGATGATCGTACGAGCAAACTACAGATGTGCTTGGCAGCATCTGAGAGAGTGCCAGTCGTAGCAAGGGCCACAAGGAGCTTCGGTGATCAGGATGCAGTGCCCTCTCAGTGGTTTTGCCTGCAGCATGTCAGTCTCACCGCAGCTTTTCTTTTGCCGGTGGCACGTATCAGTTAGGACCCGGAGCAAACCAGCAGTACAACATGCAGCCAGCTGCACCACTGAACACGACGGCTCACACAGACCAACAACCCCCTGGAAAGACTTGCTGGTGAACTATGGCAAGTATGGTCTCACCATGCAGCAACTTTACCGTGGCACGAGTCCGCCGACTGTGCAACACGTGCCACTGCCTGTTGTGCCTCTGGGTGAGCATACCACGGTCAACTTTTGACTGCTGCATGGCGATGAGCTTTGGAGCTCATAATGATCACTTTCAGTTTCACTTTTGGCAGGTACCTGGTGGTGTGGATGGGTACCGCAATATGTCACTTTCGCCACGGATCGCTTTGCGTTTCGCTAACTTTCCAGCTTTCGATAACACAAATGCAGGGGCCCACTTTCCCTTCTGCTGATGGAGAACGCTTTGTGAGGTTCGGCTTTCGCCCTAAACAATAGCTGGCCGAGGTGGCGAGGTGAATATACATATATTCGGCAACTTCTGACAGGCTGCTGTTCGTGCCACTGCAATGGCATTGGGCTTCCGATCTTCTTTGCAATGTGCCGTTGCCGCACATTGCTGCACCTTAACGTGCCAATGGATACGACACTTTTCATTCACTACGAGCACCACGATGATTTTCCTTTGCATGCTACCTTTGAGCAACTTTAGGGTGCTGTGGATAGGAGGCAGATTGCAACTTTCTTCGGAGTGTCGCACACGCGACTTTGCACCACAAGCCACCCTGACAACTTTCCTCGAGCTTCTTTTTCTCCGTATAGTTTGGTGTAAGAGTAAAGTGAGGCTACGTTACCTTCAGAGAGGCGCGTGCAAATAACACATACTTCTCATTATTCCGATTTTTTCAAATTCGTGGCTCAAGACTTTGTGTGCTGCCTAGGAAAAGGCACTGCTCTGTGAACTTTCAGGGTTACGTTGGCTTCATAAGTTGAGTGAGCCCTGCACTCTACTTTGGGGTAGTTTGTGCTGACTCCTGGAACAGTGTCCCTCCACACTGTGTGTGTGTGTAAGCCTCTGACAGCAAAGAGTTTCGGATTGTGAAACAGTGCAGGGGGCAACCCCGTGAGCATAGCTGGTTGCCCAACGAAGAGGGCTATGCCACGGCTGATACTGGGTCTGATCAACCCAGCGTACCTGCAAGTGTTTCTGCAAGTGAATGTAATAAACAGNAAGAGGGCTATGCCACGGCTGATACTGGGTCTGATCAACCCAGCGTACCTGCAAGTGTTTCTGCAAGTGAATGTAATAAACAGCTAGCTACTCCTCTGAGAGAGAGTGTCCAAGTGTGTATCCGACCGGCATTCTGTCCAAGGGCCGGGCGTAGCCGCTTGAATGTCCTTGATACCGTTATGATCAAGACCGTGAACATTGGAAAGCCGATGCTCGTCTTGACCGACTTCTAAACAACTTGATTTTCCAAAACTTGATCGTCTCATGAATGCATCTTGATTACATCTTGATTGCATCTTGAATGCTTGTTCCGTTTGAATGCAAATGCTCCAGCATTGATTGATTCGCTCTCATCTTCGGGACAATTGTTGGACGTTCCGGAAATCTTTCACAGTTTTCCAACCTGATGTCTTGGACTCAGGAAGAATGGGATGCATGGAAGCAAGGCACCTGGGGGCAACAAACTGCCGCCAGCCCTG
>BGNK01007144.1:1312-16798 GCA_003297005.1 Symbiodinium sp. clade A Y106
CAGGAGAAACATCTCCAGGAGCAGGGGCTGCCGACGCAGCGGCTGCAGCGGGATCCATTTCCGCTAAGCCGGCCCAAGGCTCAACTTCTTCGTCGCCACTAGCTCCTCGCCACCAAGCAGCGGTTCACCCGAAGTTCAAGAACTGGTTGCCTTGTCCACAGCAGCGTTTGTAGAAGAGCTCGTTCACAAGCCAAGCAGCGCCGCACACGCACGCGAGGACTATGCCACCAACGGTGGGCTCTTGAAGCTACTCTACAGGGCTCTACCAGCATCGATATTCGGTCCCCTGGAGCTTTGGAAGCTCCGCTACCATAAAACCACAACGCAACTTTTGCGCACACTGTTGAGCCTTCCGCAAGCGGTCTTTCACAAGTCAAACTACAAAGCAANCAACGCAACTTTTGCGCACACTGTTGAGCCTTCCGCAAGCGGTCTTTCACAAGTCAAACTACAAAGCAAGTTAAGCTTTGTTCTGCTCTAAAAGTGGGGTCTCAGGGAAAACTGAAAAGCTGTCACTTTCCCATGCGCTGTCCCCAGTGTCACGAATGACGCTTCCGGTCCTGACATGAGCATGAACAAGGCTGCGAACATGATCCGCAAATGACCTCCACGTGCTGTCAATGCATTGGAACAAACTGCACTTTAACTTCCGTTTCACATGACCAAGAAAATTTGCCTCAAGACACTCGACATCAGACATGTTCGAGAGCACAGTCCTACGTCCAATTAATCGACCAGTAGCATCGACTTGATCAGCCACTTTGACCCTCTTCACTTTGCTACTCGAAATGAGAGCATGCAATTCAGGCCATGACCAGCATGAACATGATGACGGCATGCCAAGTGAAAAATAGACATTGGGAAACTCCGCACACTTCTTCAGTAGGCGCTTGAGAGATTTCAGAACACCTCGAAAACGTTTGTACTTGCCCCCAGAAAGCGCTTCACCCCCCACACAAGTGTCAAGATAGTTGGAGCAGTAGCACCGGCAACGCACCATCCTTTTCCTGCCTGGCTGCTCAAGCCGGTCTTGAGCCAGAGGCCCGGTTGTCATTGCAGCTGGCACTGGTATCCTGGTCAATTGAGTTAATTAAGCGAAAGCACTAGCCTTATCTTCACAGTTCCCCCAAATAAGAGTTGACCAGAATGCCAGGCCATCTGCCTCGTACTCCCGCAAAAGGCGGGCTGCCGAAGCGCTGTGGCTTCGGGCTCGAAACTTTGGATCGCTTGCTCGGTTGGCGAGCTCCTCGGCAACGTCTACCAAGCTGAAGACCCCGGTTTTGAGCATCTGCTCAAGAGCTCCGTTAGCTTTCATGGGATCTGGCTTTGTCATGGCATCCGCCAACATCTTCTGGTGCGGTACCCACCTCACGGTCGAGCGGGTCTCTTGAAGCGTAACCTCATGCTTCATCCCCACACCGCCTGCATCGGAGATCGCGATGAAGGCGCTGTCAGCGGGGTTGACCTTCCACAGCGTCAGGGGTCTCGCGGCGGTGGTCCTCAGGAAGTTAATGTTCTTGTTGATGATCAGTATGTCCTCGATTGTCGCCGTCTGAAGCTTGCTGGCCATGATGCTCGCCAAGCCGCTCATCTCCGGCCTGGTCTCCTTCGCCACCTAGTTGATTTTGTACACCGCGGAACGCATGGCCTGGAACTCCTCGGAGGTAAGCTTGGAGTCCTTCTGCGCCTTGCGATGCTTGGCCAGAGGGATGGGAGTGATCTGCTCCACGATGTACTTCTCCTGGTCCACGGTGATCCTGTCGTCCAGGCAGCAGATCTTCCTGCCCGCGTAGTCGGCGGTTGCCTCCTCCCACTTGCCGAAGTCAAACCTGGCGTGGAGAACCTCTTTGATGGACTGCTTACGATGAAGTCGTCCACCTCGATCAGGATCTGGGCCTCATTCTCCCCTGCCTCGTTGAACTTCATCCACCAGCAGGGCTCCACTAGGTTTCGCACAAAGTTCTGCTCCGCCAGGTAGGAACATCGTCCAGGCCGTACACGGGGACCAGCGCATCAGGGAGCTCTATCCAGACAGGATCCTGGCCTCGCGGATGGTTCGAAGAAAGAAACCACTGCCGGGCATGCATCAGTGGAAGGCGAAGTCGCGTTGGTGCGTTGCCCGGCACTCCGACCCGGACACCGAGCACCTGGTCACCTTCTCTCCCACTCCCTCGACAGATGGAATGATGTCCTTCTTGCACACCGGCTTGGGACTTGGGCACTCCTTCTCCTTCTCCGACGTCAAGAACGCCTTCTGCCAGAGCAATCCACTGAAGAGGCCACGCGGTCCACTGTTTGCACAACCTACGGAAGGTCTTAACCTACCAGGAGACGCTCTGATCATCATCGACGGCCTCCTTGCCGTACGCTACCCGCACGGCCTTCGTCTTAAGGATGGCGTCCCACTCGATCTTGTCGCTCTGCTGGAAGCGCTCCTGCTCTTCTTGGCTCAGCTTCTTGACGTCCACTTCGTCGCATCGACTAGGACCCACCCAGAGTGGTCCTTGTAGGTGAACCAAGAAGGGCTTGCCGCCTGCTGGCTCGCCTTCTCGAACATCTGGTCCAGACCATCTGGCGTCCGGGACCGGCTCCTCTCATTGGCGTCCTCCGGAATGGTCTCGGTCGTCAGTTCCCGTCCACGACGAACTGCTTGAAGGAGCCTGCCCATGGGTGTTCCCGGGGCACGACTGCTTGCCTCAGTGCTCTCCCCTCCGGAGCCTTCTTGTGTGCGAGCTACCTTGCTCGGTCTTTCATCGGCTCCGGAGTTTCCTGAAGCAGCGGGACCAGGCGGAGCGGCACCGACTTCTATCAGTCGACTTGATCTCTCGGCTTCTCTGTCGCGAGGTTCCTCGCGTGCTTCAGGTTCCTGCGCTGGCTCCTGAATGGAGGATCGGCGCGAGATTGTATTTTCAGGTGCCTCGTTGGTCCTTTCCACGAGCGGACCCACTCGTCTCTCAAGTCCGGGAGGTACTTCTAGAACCTCTCGAGGTGCTTGTGGTGGTTCAAAAGGAGGAGGTTCCACACTCGTTGGTGCTGGAGAACTCGAGATTGGAAGTCCCTGCATGTCGGGCTCGGTGTCCACCGGAGCGTGGTTTCCCGAGATCACCTTCCGAAGCAGATCCCCGAATTGGGGATCGGACGCCAACTGTCTCCCCAGTATCTCTGAGGGAAAGGCAGCACGCAGCTGCTCCGGGGCACATCGCCAAAGCCTGGTGCGCATAGCCACCCACACGACGGATGGCGTCTGCATGACCACGATCCGAGTAGCAGTAAGGCACCACGACGAGATGAAGCAGCTCGGAGCAATCCTCAAGCTAGGGTCAAGAACCTCAAGGGTGGAGATGATGGTACGGCAGCCTCCACAGCTACGGCTTCCGTCTTCGGCAACACCGTCGGTTTCAACTGGGCAATCAGGACCTTTGGAGGGTTCCATGGACTCGGCGCCGTCAGGATCTGGAAGTACCGAGGGTACATCAACAGTGAGAGACATGGATGACTTCCTCAAGAATGCGACCCGGGTGTTGAAGCTGATGGCCGAGCAGCAAACCACCTCGAGACCGGGACCTTTCTATGAAGATGTTGAAGAAGGCCATCAGACGGTATGAGACGAAAATGGCACTAGCGGACTCGGGGGCCACGCATCCTTTGAGGTTGGGTTCGACTACGGAGTGGGCTGGAGCTGAAGAAGTGGAAGCCTGCTACTTCGAAAGCCCAGGCCATGCTCCCGGTGGGCAGCCTTGTCAATGTGCTTGGTTACGAGCTGGCGTGGACAAAGAAGCGATGTGTTCTAAGAGCTCCCGGCGGGCATGAAATAGCATTGCGGGTTTCCTCGGGATGCCCGGAAGTGAGTGAGGCCACGGCGCTACAGTTGATAGCGGAGATCGAGCAGGAGAAGATCTCCCAGTTGAGCCGAAGCGCAGAGGAGACTCAGCAGGCTATGGCCCGGGCGCGAGCAGTACAACTGGATCCGTGCTGGGAAAGGAGCATGCGGGAGTACGTGGCTAACGGGAAGTTTGAAGATGGTTTCAGTGCGTTGGCTTCGGCACCGTGGGCGACTGAGGGGCTTCGTGAGGATCTGGCCAGGATTGTCACGGACCTTCCGAAGGAGGAGGCAGAAGCTTGGTCGCTTATGCAACAGCTGGGTTTCAACCGGAGAACGCGCAAGCGACTGATGAGCAAGGACTGGGCGGCGAAGATGTGCAGCGGGAAAAGATCTCCTGTGGACAAGCTGTTCAAGGCGGTTGAGAGCAATGGCACGGTGGTGTTGGACATTGATGTGCAGAGGCTGTCCCTGTCAGTCCCTGCTGGACTTCTTCAAGGCTGGACAGGGCGTTATGCGATTGCTCTTGTGGGGGGCGGCTACGGGACGCGTGGCTGGCATCCTCAGTGGACTACCCAAGCACAACGCGCTTGAGCATACCTTGCAGGCTGTGGTCTTGAATGAGGTGGCTGTGGCTGGAAGGGCAGCTATGTGTGCTGAAGTCGATGTGCCGGTTGATGGTGTTGCTTTTTCCTTGTGGGCGTCTTCGGAGGCTGAGCAAGATGAGTCGTCATTGGCATGGTTTTCAAGTGGTTCCGGAGGTGGATTGCAGCAAACAATATGGACCTTTGCCACTTTGAACAGGGCGGCCTAGGACACCCAAGACGAAGGCCAACGACGATGGCGACCAATTTGGATGTGGCGGAACTCAAAGGAGTACAAGACACCAGGTCGGAGTTGGAGGAGGAAAAGGGTCCTGGTCAATGTGGGCTCCGGTTATGGCTAGGATTCTGGCGCGGGGGCTGAAGAGGTGGAAGCAGCGACCGGGGTGGTACACCCGGCTTGTGAAAGGCCACGACATCTACCACACTCGTTCCGAAGTATTGGTCCCTCAGACTAACGGTGCGGCTGAGCGAGGTGTTCGGTGGCTCAAGACGATGGCTAAGGTCCTCCTTGCGGAAGCCAAGGTGGAGCTGCAGTACTGGACTTTGGCTATGCACATGCGGCTAACCGACGCATCCATGAGCTCCTTGGGTTGGGCAAGCCGAGGCTGCAGGCTGTTGCCGTTCGGATCAAAGGACGAAAGGTGTTTGGCAACAATAAGAAGTACGACCTCGCCGATCGTGAGGAGGGCATCTACCTGGGGCTGTCGGATACCATTAAAGCAGGAGCAGTAGTACTATGTTCAAGTGGAGTGATCAACTTGGGTCGGGTGTGAGCGATTTGTTGTCGGAGCTAATGCTGGATCCTGTGATGCACTTGCACATTGACAATGCAGCTACGCAAGGTTTGGCGGGTGAGGCTCCTGGGACATGGAAGACTCGTCACTTGAGGATTCGGGCGAGGTTCTTGAGACAAGAAGTTGCTGCCCAACGCCTTGTGATTTCCCATGTCAGCGGGAACTTGCAGAAGGCTGACCTGGGTACCAAGGGCTTCGACCTCCCGAAGTTCAAGGCCTTGATGGATTTGTGGCAGATTGTGCCATGTAGTTTCAAGGAAGCTGCAGGGGCCGCTCTGAGGGTCACGAATCAACGAAGGTTCCTAATGTTCATCATTGTCTGTTGCTGCCTCATCAGCAAGGGTGTGGAGGGCCGTAAGGATGACTTAGCCTTGGATGGTTCGATGGAGTTTTACTTTGTCCTGGTGGTATCGTTGATTGCAGCAGTCGGGCTTTGGGAATTTCTAAAGTATGTGAAGAATAAGACCTGGCTGTGTGGTGGAGTGCGCGGCAGCGTCGCAATCAAAGGGCTGAAAGGCTCAGGCACCGCACGAGGGATGCAGTGCAGGAGGAGCTACGGAGGCGTGAAATCGAGCTCACGCCTAGGGCCCCGCCGACCAGGGCTTCGTCGTCTACTACCCAGACAAGCTACTACAGCCATTCATCGAAATGTCGATCTATGGCAGACGAGTTGCAATGTGGGTGTGCAGACGGACCCTTTGCCGGCTATGATTCCGGCCAATAGGCTTGAGGCCTATACAGGGCCCTTCTACATCACGGCCCACGGAGACCGGGTTCACATGACATCTTACTGCCATGGCCAACGGAAGTTAAGGTGACGCGAACATGTAGCTCAAGAAAAACAGCTGGCAGAGTGCGACTGCACTTAAATTCGATAGGTGTTCTAAGCATGGCTTCGGATACACCTGGGCTCACAGAGCCCCCCGAAGGCGATGTTTTCAGTGATCTCCCTGCTGGATATCAGCAGAACCCCACACAAAGATGTGGGGAATTATTCAATGATTTAATTCCAGACCTGCCGCAGCCTTCGGGCTCAGATCTGGAAACAATGTAATATTAAATCTATCAGTTATTTCAAACCATTGAATTAAATGGACATCCCTTCTAAAATTGTTATGGTATTAAGTTATTGAATTCCAGACGCTCAGATCTGGAAACCATTTACATAATATTACATAAATTATTGTAAAATTATTAAATGTCAGGCCTGGGTTCAATGATTTAACAATTAAAACAGGAAAACCCGTTTAAAATTATTAATGATAAAGTTCCAGAGCTGCCGCGGCCTTCCGGCTCAGATCTGGGGACGTTTGAATTCCAGGCCTGGATTCAATGAATTGATAATTCAATGGAGATCGTTTTGAACTTATTTAATTTCTGATCTGGAATTCAATAATTTAGTAAGTAAATACAAACCAATTGAAAAATTTTAAGTTATTGAATTCCAGGCTGGAATTTGTTAATTTAATAATATACCACAGTTTAATATTAAGTGTACTAAATTGTTTCCAGATCTGAGCCTGAAGGCTGCGGCAGGTCTGGAATTTAATAACTTACTTGTAGTGGTTTGAATGGGATTTCCGTTTGATTATTCAATTAATAAAAGCCAGGCCTGGAATTCAACAATTCAGTAATTTCTTTAGTTTTAATAGATTTAAGTTGTTGCCAGATCTGAGCCGGAAGTGCGCGGAAGGTTATTAATTTGACAATTCTAAAAAAGATTTCCCTCTGAATTTTTAAAGTATTAAATTCCAGGCCTGGAATGCTTACTACTATGGCATCGAGTTAAAACATTTAAACTACTAAATTCAGCCAAATAAACCCTTTCTACCATCTTACAGGGAAACCCCCGCCCAAATAGTGGCCCTGTATGAAGCTTTCAACCGGAACTTTCCAAACCCAAAACCTTCAGGTACGAGCTCCAACAATTCCTAGCATATCCTGATAACTCCCTGACAAGGCAAGTCTATGCATCTGCTGCAGGATGGTTGCAAGGTCCCGGCTGTTCGAGACGCATGCAGTGGACGAAGCACAGGGAGCTGGCCCCTGCCGGTAGGGGTCTCGGGCCTGGGACTGGGGATCGGAGGTTTTGACAACGTTCGACTGACTTTACATGCATTAAACTATTAAACCTTTCGGCTACGCTCGTTGCGGGCTTATGCCCAAGCCCCTCAAATCCCAGCCAAGGGACACCTTCTGTTCGGGAAGGAATGCCCTGGAGTTTAAAGTTGGGAGCGGAAACTCCCTCGCGAAATCCCATGCCCTTCCTCTCCTCGCGATAGTACCCAAAGTCTTAGGAGATTCCATCAGAGGTTTACGCTTCGTGTGACATAGTTTCTAAAACCCAAAGACCTGAACCCAAGCAAGATGGCCTTCAAAGCACGGCTTCAGGACGAGGGCCTCTCAGGCTGCAATCCATGTTGGGCGGGTAATCATCTGCCTGTTGTCCTCACGTTTTGTTTTCTGGGTTTCAAGTTGCCGCCTTAGCAAGGGTTCTGTATTCTGGGATAAGTGAGGCTTCCTCTTGGGTTAAGAACCCGTAGCCGCAATCTGCAAACCATCCTCGGGCTCCTGTTTTATGGAAAGGAGGAATCATCTTTGGACACGGAATCCTTTTGCTTACGTGGGGTTGGAGGTAGTGTGGGTGGAGACAGGGTTTGGTGAGCTGCCGGGCCGTTCTAGGAAAGACTCGCGGCGCACCATCGAATGTAGAACCACACCACTGCGATTAATACAAGAAGGAAGAATTTAAGACTCCGTAGTGTCTAGAAACCGTTTAACCACGACTGCTGTAAGCCTCACCGGTAGGGCCTAAACAGGGAGGCGCTCAACAGGCAATCGGTTAATTTCCTGTGCTTGGAGCTTCTATATAGGGTGCTGGAGTCTACAACTCGCCAGCATGGTGGCATACTCCCCGCCCGCCCAAAAGCCCACCGACGAGGACAGCCTGTGAATCCGCACTTCATTCTTCGTTTCGTCCTGGACTCCTTCTTGGCAAGTCCCGGGGCCCCAGCAAGTGGAGAGGTACGGTACACGGACGCAACCACTGTGCCCGTGAGCTTGCTTTGCAACACCTGTCAGACGAGGTGTTTGGGTTAGTTTGGCAGCTTGAGGATTTTGGGCTGGCTTTACGATTTCCTCCTCGCGGCTTGGAGTGCTAAAGTGGCCAGTTTCGAGGGGGATCCATCGGACAAAAGCAGTGGCAAAACTCTAATCAACTTTTATTGGAAATCCTGCATTTCTCGAGATTGAAAGAACTACGAGTCGTTACTACTTCTCATCTTGGGATGGTGCATAATTGGTTTCTTGGTACTTGATAGTAGATTTTTGCTGGAAGCCAGCCATGAAGTTAGAAGCTTGAAGTACTTCTGACGGCAGATGTTTCAAGTTTTGGATGCAGATGGCCAGGATGAGAGTCTGAATTCGGGTTTCAGAGCCCCAGACAAAACTTTGATCCCTTGACCTCCAACCCACAAACCTCAACCTCTGGACCCAAACCGTAGAGCAGGCAAGACGTAAGCTCGAGGATCTCGGTCGGTCCGAGATGCGGGCTTAGATAGCGGTTTTGCTGCGGGCCTAAAGTCCGTCTGCCTTGTCCCATGGTATTTGCCTGGAGCGTTTATCCATTAGCATATTGCTTTGGGACTGCTACACCGTGGTGCGAGTGGCCTGCCTTTGCCCGCCGCTAGGTTAAACTGGGTTGTTCTGCCATTATCTTAACATGGCCATTGCTGTCCTGTTGTCTGCGTGCGGTTAGCCTGTATTCCAGCGACTCGCGGATGCCAAAACCGCCCACACGGGAACTGAAGGTGCCTGCTCTACAGCAGCAGCAGCCTTTCCGGCACCACCGCCGCCAACTGACAACGAAAGGTGGGAGGTCTGGGCATGTAGGCTTGGGGGGATACAAACTCCGGCTTGCAGGGTAAAGGGACTTTGTGGTCAAAGGTTTGAGCAATTCGTGAGCTTGAGGGCGCTGGGTATGGGGGTTCGTTCTACAATCAATGCTCAGTGAGCAGGACTTGAAAAGAACATCGACACTCCAATGTCTGTTGTTGTTCGGCTCGGTCGAAAGCTTTGCCACACAGACTGCGTGAGCGCACTTGAGCGAAATCTCAGCCTCACCGGGTGACCAGATCCCTACCTCAAGCTTAATAAGGCACACGCAAACCATAATCCTGCACGCTGCCACGGGGATGCTCTCGAACCACTGCTTACGGTCCGACACACCTCGAAAGGCAACGCCTCAGGACCAGGTGCCTTGCAAGACTCAAACCACAAGTCTGAGTGCCCACCTCTCGGATCTACTCACAGCCAAACCCCAAACCCTAAAGGTCCTAAAGCCAAGCTCTCTAAGCCCACAACCCCAAGTGTTTCCGGACCTGGGCCTGGTCGGTTGGATCCAGTCCCAGGAGCTGCCTCCAAGCACTCCAAGAACCCAAAGAAACTGTGTCTCAGGTCTGAACTTTGGGGTTTTGTTTTGAGCGCATCCTGAGTAATTCAGGTTCGAGAGTAAGAAGTAAGCTTGGGTCTTTCAGACTTGGGCTTGAGGATCTAAGATTTGGGGCTTGGGATTGGAAGGGCCGACGAAGTACTCTCGTACCAAAGCCCTAGTCAAAGGGCCTGCGTCCGCGGCCATGCCATCTCGATCAACCGCAAGTAGGACCTCGCTCTGCTCAGATGTCGAAACCCTGAAACTGAACAAATCATGTAGGCACTGTAGGCCTGAATCCAAAAATCTCTTACTCTGGAGCCCACTGGCCTCCGAGTCACAAGAATAGTCAACGAGCCTTATGTAAGGGTGTAGGTATAGGAATGCACGCTGACACTTTGCCGATCTGCTTTCCACTTGTAGGCTACTCTACAGCCCAAACAGGCCTTGTCAGTACCCGGGGCTTGAAGCCGCCCTTATTTGATCAAGGATGTTTTGCACAGCATTTCTGATGATCCACGAACCTTCGAACTGCCGGCTAAACGCTTCGGGGACGTTGATAGCTGTCCCCAAAATGGGTTCGGTATCTGGGACAGAAAGTTCCTGATTCTGGGATTCTGCTTCAACATTGTTGACGTCAGGTATCTAGAGTCTGGAACTTCGGGACTTTGTAAGTCTTCGATCCCTGCACACAGTCAACCCGGCCTTTTCCGCCCGCCGCCCCGGGCGAAGGAGATCTGCGTGGAAGGATTTTCGGGGCGCATGATTCGAGTTGATTTTGAGATTGACCGCAAGGGCAGATGCTTACTGGGCTTCGGATTTGCGCATGCGCGGGCTATGCTGCACCCGAAAGACTCGGATCAACCCAGATAGTTTCGATCTAGGTTTATAGCAGACTTAAATCACACGTTGTGCTCAGACGATTGGAGACACAAGTTCAATCAATGCTCTACAAATGATAGCTGAGTGCTCTACACTTACCCTCCTCATCAGCTAGCCAGGCGAACCTCTTGGATGGGGCAAATGGCTCGAGATGTATTGCGGCCATGCCATTTTCCCAGAGGCCGGCAGTTCCGCAGCGCAGCGGGTCAGAACCCGGTTTCAAACAGAAGCCTATCATATCACTGCAGCTCTAACCTTCCTGGGGAGACCAACGCTAGGTAGTCATGTCTTCCGCACGACACTGACCGATGTACAGGAAGGGTGCGAAAGGCTAAAGTTCAACACGACTGCCCACAAGCCAAACGTGGAGAGAGCAAAACCAGCCCCAAAAGAGCGAACTCCTTTTATTTGGACATCCCTGTGGGGTGTCCTGCTGCAAGCGATGAAAGAATTGCCAATCTAAAGCTGAACGCCAGACACTCGTTATAAAGAGTCTACCCCAAAGATCATCGCTGCAGTACTGCAGACCACCGCCAGAAGCGCCTGGCCAGGGAGCTGAACCATGAAGTGCCTTCAATTCTGTTCCAAACGTTGAATATTCGGTGAGTTCTCAATGTGGACCACACGGATCACTATGACCATCATCAACAGCAGCATGACAACCGTCCTGCTGAGAACCACCGCCATCACATCATCAACAAAGCAGCATCGGCATGGGCGTCGGCGTCGGCATCAACATCATCGACGCCATCATCATCATCCTCCTCCTCATCATCACCATCATCACCGTTACAGCAACCACCATCCTCATCACGTCATCATAAACATCATGGTCCTCATGATCGAATTCATCATCATCACCGCCGCAAACGTTACATTGCAGCAGGACTATTACCGCCACCGAACTTAGGCATCATCACCATCATCTTTTTCTGCGGACATTCGCACAGGCGCTTTGTCACATCCTCTGGTTCACTCCGAGGAAGATGACGAGCTCATCTCTTCTGCTATGCCCCGCCGGCCGGGCTTCTTAGCCTGTGGGATCTTGTTTTTTGATGTTCAGGCTTGGTTTTGAGAGGTCAAGGCTTGGTTAACGTTTTGAAGTTGTCTCATGAGGACCTAGCCAGGCTTGGATATGAGAAACGAAATGTAATTGGGTTTACGCCCGCCGTCTGAGTGTCCAAGGTCAAAGTCTGGGGTCTCAGCTCTGGAGCTGGGGCTGCTGGAGTCAGTTATGTGTGGGTATCGTAGACGTCGTAGGTTTGGGAGTGCCGGACGTCCGATTCAGAAGATTTCGCACGAGAGTCGTTGAAACGCGAATGCATCATCACAGAAATCCTGGCCGTGAGGTCCAGCTCCGCACCCGAAGAGCTTAAGACATCACGTATGAACACCACAAGCCAACATGCTGGAAGTTGTTCGGTTGGTGACCTCGGCCCAGTGGACGACCCGCTGAACCAGCGGCGAGCGCACGTATAAGCCTCGCATGCATGGTTTGTTCACATCAATTGTGACCAGGATTTGCAGAGCTGATATATTGGAACAAGGTCTTTTCGGGTGGAGCAACACAAACCCGAATCCGAAACGACATTTGTAGAGCTGGCAGCTCTCGGTTGTGTCGGTAGGGCCCGGGATCATTATGGGCCTACCCACTACCGGGCAGAAAGAACCATGGCAATCGAAACGAATTTCGGATATCTTTTGCAGCTCACCAAGAACGTGTTGTGCTGCGCTTCTGTCGATCATGGCAAACATTGGTTGCTGCCGATCGTGGCTCTAAAACAGCTATACAAAGCAAGTTCGGTTGTCTCGGTCTACCCGCCAGTTGTACAAGACTGCGGAGACTGAAGCTACGTGCTCAAGATCTTGCGCCCAAAGTTTGCATGCCGCAGCTTGAGTTTGCATGCGGTTCAGACACATTTGGGTTCACAGAGGCATGCAATCGGAATTCATCACTCGTCCTTGCCTGGGTCCCTCGGATCAGGGCACATCAAGCGTCCTTCCACTCGTGAAGCCACATTGACACTGAGTTTCGAGTCATCAGATGAACCCACAGCAGCGGTGATCCGTTGGGGCTCCAACAGGTCGTAGCGGCCACCCTCACCAAAACGCTTGTCCTTGACATAACTCGGAGCACGGAAGTGTAAGTTCTCGTCCTCGTAGTTGCCCAAGGCAACACGTCATTGGCAACGGCCTTTCTGTTGGGGCTGTTGGTTCTCCCCAGTTCTGGCCAGGATGTCCCTGTCCGCCATCCACGACCTCGTCTCCTGGCCTTGAGCTCCAGTCACCTGTCCGAGTGAATTCGGACCAATGGCAGCCCATGTCGTCGCAGTTGCAAGTAGATCTCCTGAATCTTGGACTTCACTTCCTTGGAAGTCCGAGTGGACATCTGGACCGCAAAATGCAAGGTCTAGCAGTCGATATCGTCTCTCCGGAAGCTTGGCATCTTTCGGGGACTCAAGCCGAGGATGGCTACACTCCCCAATCAAGAGGTCCGAAATCCCCGCCTGTCCGCAGGCTGCACTTTGACCCTGAAGGGCCCACAGATATCGAGTTTCAAGCTGTACGGACGCCGTCTGACGACTCCTCTATGTCCAAACCGTCAGACAACGGAAGAGGGAGGCAAGAACGTATATGTTGCCTTGGACTCCAACCGAGTGGAACTTGAGGAACCGCAGCTATTATGCCGGAAGTCTATCCTTGCTGGTCCACACCGGGTACCAAATAGGAACCTCTCCATGCTAAAGAAGGGTGCACACAGCGAGTTGAGGACAGCAGCCAACCACACCAACATCATCCGCTTGAACAACAAGGAACTGGTGTTCAGATCCACGAGGACAAAGAAGCGGAGAGCACAGGCCTTGTGGGGTTTTTGTGATTTCCATTCATTCGCACAATGTGCATCGGTGACATCCTCAGATTCTGCCTATTCGAACTCCGTCCCCTGCTCATCCACACTGTACAAGTGAACCATCCACCTCGTCTGCAAGAGACGCTTGCCGCCGGGTTGATAGGAAGCTCTAGGGCCTTCAGGTATTCACTGTCCATCAGCATCCTTCGTAGGCAGGCACGCTTGCTCTTATGGCTGAAGCCCTCTGGCGGTCCAGCCAGGCAGCCAGGTGGTCCATCCACACACAATGTACAGGTCGCTCCCTCCACCGTTTGTTCCTCCAACTTGCCCAGGCAGTGCTTCGGCTTCTCGGAGAACTGGAGCGGGGGGGCTGACTTGGAGCCCCTTCCAGACCCCATCCGCCTGAGCCTGCATCGGGGCAAGAACTGCTCAGCCAGCTCCCGAAATTTGCCGGTACCTTGCATATTCTGACTGTCAGAGAACAGCACCGTAGACGAGGCAGCTGCCGTACAGCAAAAAGCTGCTGCCGCGCGCGGTCTGCCAAGTGCTGACCAGAGACCCATGCATCCGGCCAGAACTGCCCCACTGGACAAAGAAAGCGCATCGCAACTGCACCTAAACTTTGATGCTGCGTGCTTGTACTCCCAGCCGGTTTGAGCACTGACCGGGGGCAGCTGTTCCCAAAAGCTCCATGCAGCATGTCTGCTTTGCACGCTTGAAAATCCTGCAGCAGGATCGTTTGGTTCCTGAGCCTGGCCCCCAACCTGCATGACATGAGCGGAGAAACAAAATGCACAAGTAGAACAACTGACACAACTGGCAATTCTGCAAACAGCAGTGAAGGACGTCGTATCCTCGCACGTTGCGTACAACAAGGCGCAAGGTCTTTGACAGTGACTCGCTCTCCAGCCGCAGCACCTGGGCCAGCGTCACAATGTCTTGTGAGTTGTCGTGGGCGCACGTGCTTCCATCACCTAGCCGACCAACATTCTGGACTGCATACTGCTTGCAACGAAGTCAGGAGGCGGCACGCCGTGCACAGTCATTTCGCCATCTCGGGGGATGCGTCCAAGCGGACACGCAGGGCAAGCACTCCGCTTGCCGCCAGCTTGCAAGGTCTCCCTGAAAAGGAGCATGCAGCATGCTGCACAGATCAAGAGATATCGGTATAGCGTCTTCCGGCTCGGAAGTTTGAGCTCGTTGACTTCTGGCCGGAGAGCCAGCGTCAGTGACCTGATACTACAACAGAGGGACCAGCAACACCAAAACCCATTCAATCGGGGGTAGGGGGCGGGAATGACACGAGCCAAACCTGCGCCTGCACCTGAACCGCCGCCAGATTATTGCCCGCCACGAGACTGCATCCAAAATCCCCAGCGACAACGCTTGACAATCCAATCAAAGAGTCTGCGCCATATCTAGCCCAGACTTGACAGCATGCATACCTTTGCAAGCCTTCACTTGGAAAAGATCAAGCATGCCAACTTGTGTGGTTCTCGCGTCAGCAGCGCCACCATTGTCAAGCAGCCGTAGAATCCTGCAAACATATGCAATGAGCGGGCTCCGGCACGAGGGAGCTTGAGCACCTGAAAGATCCGTTGCGAGAGCAGGGGCGTGTGTCTCAGCGGAAGCCTGCTTACAGGTCTAGACGCTCTACATCTTGACACAATGCGAGTGCAGGTGCCCGGGGCTCTGTGCTCTGCTGGGCTATTCCAAGGCCACACCAGCGCCACATTGGAGCTCTCGTTGAGGGTGCATGGCGTTGGCAGGCAGGTGACAGCAGGAGACAGATTGCCACCAACCACAGTCAGCAGAATTAAGCCCAGGGATTGTTTCATAACGCGGCAATCGTGCCCAATTGCGCCGGCTTGCACTAAGAGTAAATCAGTCACCCAATAGATCCAATAAGTCAGAAAAGTAGAAAATCGTAAAAACTTTACAAACGAAGAATTCTGTACATAATTCTTAGTTAAAATTACAGGAAATAATAGCTAAAACTTTGACCCAGGAATTTGTACAGAATTCTAGGAAATAGCTACGTTGAAATTTGTAGAAATCTGTACAGATTGGTGGGGCGCATTTGTTTCATTTAGGTGTGAAATTTT
>BGNK01007145.1:0-20294 GCA_003297005.1 Symbiodinium sp. clade A Y106
TACGAAAACACCGCATAGCATTGGGGGGGTCCGTTCGAAAATCGGCTTGAGAACGGGGGGGTCCCATACGAAAACCTCCCATAGGGTTTAAATATATATATGATAGAGAGGGTTTAGGGCCTTTAGGATTTAGGGCCTTTAGGGTTTAGGGTCTTTGGGGTTTAGGGTTTAGGGTTTAGGGCCTTTAGGATTTAGGGCCTTTAGGGTTTAGGGTCTTTGGGGTTTAGNGGGGTTTAGGGTTTAGGGTTTAGGGCCTTTAGGATTTAGGGCCTTTAGGGTTTAGGGTCTTTGGGGTTTAGGGTTTAGGGTTTAGGGCCTTTAGGATTTAGGGCCTTTAGGGTTTAGGGCCTTTGGGGTTTAGGGTTTAGGGTTTAGGGCCTTTAGGATTTAGGGCCTTTAGGGTTTAGGGCCTTTGGGGTTTAGGGCCTTTAGGGTTTAGGGCCTTTGGGGTTTAGGGCCTTTAGGGTTTAGGGTTTAGGGTTTAGGGTTCAGGGCATAGGGTTTAAAGGGTTAAGGGTTCAGGGTTTAGGGGTCACGACCATTCATGACCAAATGCCATGTAGGGAGGCTCCGGGGACGAAAGAATGCCAACAAGGGCCGTGACATTCGGAACCCTAAACCCTAAACCCTACAATTGAAAACCCTTAAGGCTTGGACCTAGCCCCAAACACCCGTAGGGTTCAGGGATGGACAAAGAAACCCAGCAAGCAGAATCGGGTTTCGTAGTATATGGTAGTAGAATTCTGCCAAGGAGCTCTCAGGCATGGTATGATTCTCAAGCCCCGATATTGGGATTTAGTAAACCCGGCTCCCCAACTCTCGAAGCCTTGAAACATGCAAGCCTGCATCTCGAATGCCCAAGCCCCTAAACACCGCAAGACGAATTAAACCGGTGCTTGCACAGTCTGAGATACGCTTGCCCCATGCCCCTCAAAAAATACCGACACCCAAAACCAGCCCTCAACCAAAGCCCAAGAAATCATATTCTGCCAACATAGATCTCCAAACAATGATAGAGCCCTACGACGTCTACGACGACAACGACCACGACGATCACGCACCCGGACAACCAGGACAACACGAGCACAACGACGACCAGGACCACGACGACGGACCACCAGCAGACCACTTGGAGATCAGGAGACCACTAGAAGCCACTGCGAGACCATCTGGGCTCCTGAAGTAGCCCTCGTAAAATAAGAGAACTATTCGTTTTGATAAGGGGACCGTAACATACAAAGTGCTAAAGGGTCCTACTCGGGAACCTAGAGGAGACCACCAGAGCAGCGCCAGCGGCCACCACGCTCAAAGCGTTCCCCATGTACAGGGCGGATTCTGCGTTCCACAAGCACGATTTCCACAAGGCTTCCCCGCCCTGTCTGGCAGCTTTTGAGCGACCATCCCAAAATCGAGATTCGGTGTTCTAGAGACACACTTACTGCACTTCATCGCGCTTTCCGGAGGACACGGCCGCACCAGGTACTGCGCCACAGCGGGAGTGCGGAATATTCCGTGGGTGCCTCGCGCGCACACTAACTCTCAATGCTGCGGCCCCATAGTGTGCGCCACACTGCTTGGAGAATAAAAAAACACACGAAACCACATCAAGGACCTTCCTAAACCCCAAAAATTATGAAAGCCATGTACAAAGAGTACAAACAAAGACCCAGAAGCCTTCCAAGCCCCCATCAGCTTTCAGAAACAAAAAAACGTGAACACTCCGCTGGCCTCTTCAATGGTCAGGTCGAACTCCACCGGCTCGTCGCTGTTGTTCTCAGTCCAGCAATCCTTCAGTCGGTTGAAGAAGGCCTAAAGGCTTGAGGGTTTAGGGCTCATACACCCTAAACCCTAAACCCTTAAAAGTTTGGGCGGGGGNGGGGGGGGGGGGGGGGTTAGGTGTCCTTGCAGCTTCTTGGCTTCTGAGCTTTAGGGTGCTTTTAAGTTCTGAGTTTACAGTTTAGGGGCTTGTAGTTAAGGCCTCCTGGGTTGCAAGAGGCTTAGGGACTGCAGGATTGGAACAACTGATTTTGCAGGCTTGGTGGGATGCAGACTTTCATAGGCTTGCGGCTTAGAGCATGCATTTACTTAGCTGCTGAGTTCATAAGCCCCCCAAAACGTGTACACTTTTGGTTTTATAGTGGGTAAGATTATCCCAAAAAGTGTAAAGTGTATCCACTCAGCTACCAAGACTTATAATACCCTAAACCCTAAACCCTAAACCCCTAAACCCTAAACCCTAAACCCTAGTAGGGGTTTTACGGGGTTTGTGATTGCAGGCTTTTGGGGGTTCCGGCTTTAGGTTGCCGGGCCTTGCGGATGTAGGTGCTGGGGCTTAGGGCTTAGGGCCTTTAGGGTTTGGGATTTAGGCTTTAGAGGGTTTAGAGGGTTTAGGGTTTAGGGCTCTAGGGTTTCGGGGTTCACGGTTTAGGGTGCCGAGTTCAGGGTTTAGGGTTTAGGGGTTTAGGGTTTTGAAGTGACGTTGACCCCAAAACCCTGAACCTCTTGAACCCTGAACCTTAAAACCCTTGATGTGCTTAGCTGCAAATCCCAAGTGTAGAGGCTGTTGGAGAAAGGAGAAACCGCCAAACCTCTAAACCTGAAACCCCCCAAAGACCCTAGGCAAAAAGAAGATTGCACACAGCGTGAAAGACAACTCGAAGCTTAATGTGGGGGCCTTAATAATTAGAATAGGGGTTTTGGGGTATATTTTACTATAACTAGAAGAAGGAACCCCCCAAAACAGTATAGGTAATTATTAACGCCCCTAGTAGTCCTTATAGACCCCTTTAAATAGGGACCCCAAACAGGACATAAGCAGAAGCATTTTATAGGGATATCCCTACCTTATTGGGCTTCTTTATAAGGGGGGCTTATATGGGATATCCCTATCCTAATTTTTGCCTATGTGCTTTTTTGGGGCCCTAAGAAACCCTAAACCCCTAAACCCCTAAACCCCTTATTAAAGGAACCCTTACCTGCGGGGTCGAGGGCTCCAAGGCTTCTCTTCAGCTTGGGGATGCTCTCGGGCCACGGAAACTCTGGGTTTCAGAGTTCAAGGGTTTCGGGGTTTAGGGTTTAGAGGGTTTAGGGTTTAGGGTTCCAGGGTTTCGGGGTTCACGGTTTAGGGTTTAGTATTTAGGGTTCCAGGGTTTCGGGGTTTAGGGTTTAGGGTTTAGGGTTTGGGTTTAGGGTTTAGGCTTCGTGGACCATGCACCTTCAACCCCAAAGCCCAAGCCCAAAACCCGCAAACACGAAGCAGAAGCTGAACAGGTCACAGTTCTCACCTGATTCATGACCATAGATATGGCAGCGAAAACGGCATTGAGCAACATGTTGATAAAAAACTACTGACAAAGCAGAAAGGATCAGAACAGTTGACGTGCCTTACCAACATTACTGTTCAAAACATGTTCTTATTATTTAAAAAGTTCCTGGTGCTCGCGACTTGTGTAAGCATTGTGGCAATAGTATTGGGAATAAAAAGAATAAGCTGTAACAGTGCCAGTAATCGTCGTAGTCGTAGCCGTAGCCGTAGCCGTAGTCGTAGTCGTAGCCGTAGTCGTGGTCGTCGTCTTCGTCGCAGTCGTAGTAGAAGGAGTAGCAATAGGGGTACCAGTGGTAGTAGGAGTTGCAGTGTATTGGTGGTAGTGGCAGACGTCGAATAGTAGTTGTCGATGTCGTAGTCGTGGCAGTAGCGTAGTAGGACACCCTCTTAAATTCCCTTGTAGTAACCCATATTCTACCCTTAAAGGAACCCTCTTAAAACCACTTGTAGCAAGCCAAAAAGTACCCTTACAGGAAGAATAACCCATATAGTACCCTTAAAGGAACCAACCCATATAGTACCCTTGAAGGACCTGAGAATGCCAAAGTCAGGTCTCTGTGATCGACCCATTCGAGCAGGCGCGCGAACGGTTGGCTTCGAAGGAGGTCATGGTGCCTGGGATTTGAAGGATTTAGGGTTTAGGGGTTTAGGGTTTGGGGTTTAGGGTTTAGATAGCTTGTAAGGGTTTCTGTGAGGGTTACATCGAAACCTTATAGGGCTAGATTCGGTTTAGGGCTTCGAGTTTGGGGAGAGGCTGGCTTCTTAACAGGGGTCAACCGCTCAGGAACGTGTCGGGGCTTGGTGGCTCAAGGTTTTATGGTTTAGGATTCAGCTTTGAGATCGCTTCCTTCGGTTTAGGGTTTAGGGGGAATCTTACAGTGTAAACCTACGTTGGCCCTGCGGCGGCTGAAGATGCGAGTGGTGAGGATGCTGTTGCTGCTACAGATAAAGGTGGTTGTGACAACGAGGATTAAAGAGGTACCGTTGACACTGCTGATGCCGATGGTAGTGGTAATTCGGAACTGCAACTGGTCGACCTGCAGCGAATTTTTGACGCTCATGCTTCTTCGCTGCCCTAGTGCTAGTGACAACACTAGCACGAAGTCGACACAACTGCCTCTGATGCGAGTGATGCAACTGACTTTAACAGTGATGATGCTGCCGGTGCTAAGAATGATACTGATGCTGGGAAGTGCCGTTTGTGTTGCTGGTGCAGCTAATGGTGCTGAAAGCTGATAGTCGTACTCCTACTGCCACCGCCATTGCTACCTGATGCTGCGGCAGCAGCATGTGGTGCTAACAGTTGGAGACATCACCACCATCGCACGGCCGTCACATCATTGTCATCACCATCATCCGTGTCGTCATCAATACCATAGCGGCCAATTCCATCACCCGCTCGAACACTGCGCCCATCGCTTGAACATCACCACCCTTGGCGCCATCAGGATCCTCAGAACGTTCTCACAGCCATCGTCAGCATCAGCTCTCTAGCAGCACCACCAGCACCACCAGCACCACCACCACAGCATCCCAACCAGCACCAAAACACTACCAAAGCCATCAGCATCACCATCACCATCATCAACACCATCGACATATGTGACTATCGTCAACTCCAGTATCAGCATCGACATCGTGGTCGCCATCCGCATCGTCACCAGCATGAAATTGACATCGTGTTGTTCTGATTCATCAAAATGAGAACTTCTATCGTGCAGCTGCGGTGCTCACCGAGGCGTTGGAGGTGTTGCGGTCCATGCTCTTCTTACAAGCATCAGTATCGCAGGCCTGTCAGTCGATGGGTGCCGTCATAATGGAGGGAACAACTCTTACACTGAACACTGAAGCCAATGTAGAAACCCATACAACCGTCGAAAAGACATTAAAACCTCACATACGACCTTTCGAAAAGACATTCATACCCCACATCTAACCCTGTAAAATCCCACTAACCATTGATGAACCCTTACAACAGACCTTTGCGAAGCCCGGGTTTGCGCCTGAGTTCAGAGACCCAGGGCGTGAGTTTCAGAATCTAAGCGGTGCGTTCTTTGGATGTTTGCATGGTGCAAGTTTCCGAAAATAGGGGACCCTAGGGTTCCTAAAGGGATCTGGGTTTAGGGAGTTTCCGAAAATAGGGGACCCTAATATAGTACCCTAAATAGGAGGATCCTTATTGTAAGGACCCCAAAATAAGGTACCCCTGATTTTCGGAAACTCCCATATGGCTTGTAGGGTTTAGTGTAGGGGTCTCTACAGGGCTCCTTTCAAGGGTTCCTTGCAGCTTCTATAGTCACGGTTCTGATGGGTTTGGCTGAATATCGTGGCTTCAAAACATGAAAATGCGTATGGGGCCCATGTTATAGGATGGTAGCATGTGCTATGCGCCACAACCCTATTCGAATTTTCAAGGCCCTTATACTGCATGATGGTGCCCCGAACCTCATGCATGATGAAGCCGTCCTCAACCCCTGAGCCCCAGACCAGAACCCTGGAGAATAACCGTGAAACCCTCATTACCCTAGATCCGCCAATGCTATGTTTACTAGTGATTGGAAACCTGTATATTCAACCCTAAACCAAACCCATTAAAGCCCGCAATCACGACAGCGGCGTACGACTCCTCTAAGGAACTCGGTAAGAACCCTCCTGTATTCATGTTGGGCACACTCTGGCCGGTGCTCGTCGGCCTCGACCCTAGAAGCAGGCCCTCCTCAAGCCTGAAACCATGTATGTACAATCATTTCAAGAAGCAGAAGAAGGCCAGAAATGAGAGTAACAGCAGTACAGGCAACAATAATCTTAGCGGGCAACACTGGTTAATCATGTTCAAAGTAGGTAAGAGCAGCAAGTACAACACATGCTACACACCATTTCTAAGGGAAGCTACCCTAAACCCCATAGAATCCCTTAAAGGAATCCTTAAAGGAACCCTTATAAATGGAACCTAAATAATGGTACCTTAAACCCAAAACCTTAAAGGAATCCTTAAAAGAATCCTTCTTTGCCGAGTAGCCCAGGAAGCCTTCCTCTCACGCGGCCTGGCCGCCTGGGGCGACGCGGCGCCCGCGGCGCCTGAGCTTCGAAGGCAAGCCCAAAAGGGATTTAGGGTTTAAGGTTGAAGGTTTAGGGGTTTAAGGTAAGGTTTAGGGTTTAGGGTTTAAGGTTTAGGGGTTTGATTTGGGCTCTATATCACACAAATCAAACATTATCCCAAAATCGATATTTAGTACGGTATGGTCTTTAACATAGAGCCCTTATCGGGTGCATTTCGGGACTTCGAGGCTGCTACCTAACTATGTACATATGTGTGTATAATAAATATATATATATATACATATATATATATAGACATATAACGACATGTATGTATGTAGGTAGGTGGGTAGGTAGGCTGGCAGGCAGGCAGGTAGGTAGGTATGTATGTCTCCATATCTACATGCGTATATACATATATTCAGAATGTTCAAGTAGTGCTTTACTCATGTACATCTTCATGTCTGTGTATTGTGTATTTATGCATTTATATGCTTAAACAAATATGTCTCGATGCGTGTATTTGTTTACATATGTCATATGATACTACAATGTATCAGCATGTATATGGCTATGCGCCGCATATGCTTAGAAAGATGTAGGGAGGCCTAGATCTACAGGCGGATAGATGACTCTGTCGCTGTCGCGTTGTACTTTTCATTGACGCTACTTAGGAAGCCCTCGCATTTGCAACCCCCGAACCAGAGCCATAAACCCTGAATGCAAAGCCTTAATCCTCAAATGGTAACTCCAGAAACCCACAAACCCTAAACCACTGCAGCAAAGCCCTGACTTACTAATGTAGCAACCTGGTTAAGAAACCTTGGGCCTTTATTAGGGTGCCTTATATGAATCCTACTATCTTGGGGGTTATAGGGCCAGGGTTTTCTTAATCAGGTTCCTACATTACGAGAAACAACAGCAGAACCTTTGATCCTAACACTCGGGGCTCGCTGCTCTATCGTGGCTTGGGTTTTGTGGAAACGGGTTTGGGGAATCCTGACTTATCTGACTTACTCTTGTATGGTTGTAGGGTTTAATCTACCGGAATATTCGCGAAGCACCAACTTGTGCCGACCTGAACACATCCATCCTCTAGGTGTGGGAATAGCATAAGCACCAGCTATAAAACATCAGCAATCGATACGTGGAAGAACACACCTTGCTTTCGGAACCTCGCCATCCAGAGCTGACAGCAAAGGAGAAGCTCACAGCTAAGATGGACTCAACAAATCTAGCTGACCCTAATTGGCCAAAAACAAGGTGCAAGAGCAGGCGAAGGCTACACAGCATAGATTCGATGTCCTAATCCACCCTAAACCCTAAACCCTAAACCCCTAAATCCTAAACCCGTAAATTCCTAAATCCCTAAACCCCTAAACCCTAAACCCCAGCATGCCTCCGTTACATCCGAAGCCCGAAACCCCAGACCCTCGGGATTCTGCATGGACCGACAGTTCTGAGACTCCCATATCTCGGGTTCAGGGTTGAGGGTAAAAGCTTCTCGTTTTTGGTTTCAGGGTTCAATTGGGTTCAGGGTCGAGCTCCCCCTGCCTCTCACTGACTCCGACTCTCTCTCTCTCACTGTCTCTCTCTCTCTCTCTTTTTCAATCTTTCTGTGGGGAATCCTCTCTGTCTCTCTGCCTCTGCCCTTCCCCCCCTCCCTTCCTAAAGAGCTCCGGCCGACAAGCCAGGGCCCGAAGATTCGGGCTTCGGGCTTAGGGGTGGAAATAGGGCTTAGAGCATTGGCTCCCTTGTCTAAACCCAAGAGTAACCTAGGCATAAAAGGGTGCCCTTTTTGGATTTAAAGGGGCTTATAAGGGAACCTGAACTCTTAATTCAAAAATAAGGGCCTGCTCTGGGTCCTAGTTGCTTAGGGCTTAGAGTTCAGGGTTTAGGGCTTGGGGCTGGTGATGATGATGATGATGTTTATGATTGTGATGACAGTACTAATGATAGCAATAACGGTAATGACAAAAACAATGGGAATAGTGGCAACAGTAAGAATTCTAAAAAAGATCCAGCAATACGACTTATAATCATGACTATAGATACTATAGCAAGAACATGGCCAAGAGTGGCAATAGTACCACTTCGTGGGATCTGGTTGTTGCGATCCGGCGGCAGACTTGCTCCAACTTCTGTTTCAGCTGCTTCCTGAGGCAGGGATTGAGGCTCCGGGTTGGAAGGGATTTTGAGGTTTACGGGTGTACGGGTTAGGGAGTAGGGGGTTGAATACGTCGATGAGGAGGAGATCCGAATCTCTTGTGAGGTGACTAACCGTTTCGCCCTAATCCAACATGCGCATTAGAAAGGCCTGAATCATTACAATAGTCTTTGGCAGTATATTATGCTGTTACAATCTCACAAAACCCTTCTAGAGCCTTTACAACACCCTCCACACCCTCCTCCTCAAACCTGCATAAACCCGTAAAAGAAACTCACAAAATCAAATTAGCAGCACATCAAGCACCTCTGCACCGGCCTTTTCAAACATAGCTCCCACTTCGAACTACCCTATAAAACCGTAACAAAACCCTACCAGTAACAGCCCTACATCATCGCTACAAAGCCCATGTACAAGCCCCAATCCCCAAAACGAATTCACGAGCGAAACCATAAAAAAACCTAAACCCTAAACCCTAGACTAGACCCTAAAGCCGTAAACCGAATTCATGAGCTTTTTGGAGTCGTTGGGAGGTTCAACTGCGACTTGCTGCCGCGCTGCAGCTCCGAAAGCTCCGACATACCTCTAGGGTTCAGGGGTTCAGGGTTTAGGCTTTTGGGTTCCGGGGTTCAGGGGTTTAGGGTTCAGTTCACGGGTTCAGGGGTTCAGGGTTTAAGGGTCTGGGTTGAAGAAGTTAATACATCTTGCTCTGTGGAGCTTAAAATACAGAAACTGGTTTGCAGAACTGTTTTTTCGGTCGCATAGGGCTTTTAACGTTAAGTTCATGCTCCCAGAGTTTTTATGGCTTTCTGGGTTAGCCACACGCTCCCCGCTTTGGGTTTTCACTCGCCAGGGCTTGTAATACAAGGGCCCGCAAAAGCAACAGCCTGCTTGCGTCGAGCTCTGTCCGGTTTATAGTTGGTAATATCCACTGCGCACACGCACTGATCCAAATACCCGTTCAAGTGTTAAAGGGTTTGTACCATGGCTTAACCAAACTACCCTTTTTCCCTTTAGAGCACTGGTGCCACGGTCCATCACACAACATGATCCTTCACACGTGCACAAATTAAACGGTTAGGTGTACGATTAATTCAGTCGTGCATCTACAGCTTCATCTACCGTTTTGGCCGTCTCTGCTTACACTTTAATGAACGAGCATGTAGTAGGGTGAACCCGGTAAACTTGATCCTAAAGCCCGAAGAACTCCCGAACCCGAAAACCCGAGAAACCGTCCTGCTAAGCTCGGAAGCTCACTCCTCCACAAAGCCTGTAAAACACCAACCCCAATCCGCAAAAAAGACCTAGAACACCCTATACACTCCACAAAACCTGTTATAAGGTTGTGAGGACTGTACAACACCTTTCAACAACTTTTTTGTATCGGTATGTATATAGGCCCTGACAAAACCTCTATACGTTTATAGAACCCATTGAAAGCTTCAGGTATTAACCCGAAAATACTGAAACACTAAACCTTTGGGTGCAGAGTTTACAGTTCAGGATTAGGATGCAATCTGCAAGCAACTGAAACAAGCAACACTGCTGGTGTTGCTTGTGCTTGTTATGTTGCTTGCATCAGGCTCGAGAAGGCTTTACAGGTTGTATAACGCTTCAGAGGGTTGAACGGAGTCTCATAAGGTTTCAGGCCGTCCGATAGGATCATCGGAAGGCTTACCAAAGTCTTCATGTGTCTCGAACCGGAGTTGTGGGGGGGCTTACAAAAGGTTTTGTAAAGCCTACCCTTGTGTGGGTATGGTCAAGTTTATTGTACACATATGGGAGTTTCTGAAAATTAGGGGTACCTTGTGTTGGGGTCCTTAGAGTAAGGATCCTACTATTTAGGGGTACTATACTAGGGTCCCCTACTTTCGGAAACTCCCCTATGTGCCCGAAAGCCGGCTCGAACAAAACTGCCGGCCCTCCAGCTATCCTATACGAGCCTGCAGGACTCTTCGAAATAGGATGACAACTTCCAAAACCCTTACCCTAAACCCTAAACCCTAAACCCCTAAACCCCTAAACCCTACGCCTCCATCAACTGTAGCAAGATCCACAGAAGCTCCCTAGCATTGTCATCGTCGTTATGTATAGAGCCCCTATGGGTGGTTGTCGAAATTATGGTCCCCTTTTTGGGTCCTAGTATAATACGGCACCTGCTATTTAGGGTACCCAAAAAGGGACCCTAATTCTGACAAACACCCAGTTCGGGTTTTGGAAACAGGATTAGACACCCTTGCCTCCTGCGTAATCAACGCTCTCCGTGGTGGACTCCTCTCTGGGTTCGGGGTTCCCCCAATCGTACCAGAAGGGCTATTAGAAGGGCTGCTAAACAGGCTGCTGCAAGGGCAACTAGAAGGGCTGCCATAAGGGCGACTAGAAGGGCGACAATGAGGGCTGCTAGACGGGTTTCTGTGGGGGTTTAGGGTGTAGGGTTTGGGGTGGGCTATATTGGTTTCGGAAGGCTGGGGTTTAGGGTTTAGGGCTGCGGGTTTCGGGTTTCATGGTAATCAGGGAACCCTAAACCCTAAACCCTAATCAGGGGTCTACATCAGGGCGTGAGATTCTGCACATGACATCATGTCTCGTGGTTGCGAAGAACCTGATCCCATCCTCCCTGAGCCGCTAAGATTTCAGAATCTGAGTTTTTTGTTAAGGAAGTTAATTGAGAGTTCTCGAAAATAGGAGACCCTAATATAGTACGCTAAATAGCAGGACTCTTATTATAAGGACCCCAAAATAAGGTGCCCCAAATTTTCGGAAACTCCCAATTTAAGTTACCATAATGGGTATCTATAGCAAGCAATATTGTTTCTTTATTATGGTAACTTAAATGAAATCCCTTAACAAGAAAGCAGGAATATAACGCCTTAACGCTAAAGCTCGCAGGCTCTGCCACCCTTCAGTGCCTGACCCAAAGCCTACAGGGCCTACACTCCAAAGCCTGCATCCGAAATCCCACAAGCTCAGAACACAAACCGCGAGGCCGATACGCCCTCCAACCCCTGAACAGAAATAGGGTCTAGGGTTTACCTTAGCCCCGAATAACCTACCTTCTTCAGGACTTATAAAAGGAAATCATAATAGGGAACCCTAAAAAGGTAGGTTATTCAGGGTTAAGGTAGGGATACTGGAATACTGGTCATAGGGTTTAAGGTTTAAAAATACTGCCTGGACCCCAAAAGTATGTAGAATAATGGACTTTTATAGGTTGTGGGCCATTATTTTACCTACTTTGGGCGGTCTAGGGGGCCACCACGGCAAGAAAGCCACCACCCACCCCCAAACCCCTGCAGCCACAAGACCAAAACGCCTGGACGCCTGCCCTCAAGCACTGGGTGTTTATCAAGGCACTGAGACCCCTAAGCCTCCGGTTTAGGGTTTAGGGTTTAGGGTATAGGGTTTTTTTTGAACTCCTTTTTACGTCTGCCCGATCCTGCTAGGGTTTAGGGTTTAGGGTTTAGCCGTAGACTGTAGACACCGAAACGCTGACATTATCAGCCTCGTAACTGCGGCACCACGCCCCTGGAACCCCCGAAAATCGCAACGCCTCTCGTTTCGCCCCAAGCCCTAGACTCCACTGTCAAGCCTGGAGAAACCCAGAGCCTCCAAAACGCCTTAATTAAGGAATATACCTTAAATTATGATAGGATCCATAATATGATTTAAGGTATATTCCTTAATTAAGGGGTTTTGGAGGCTCTGGGAACCCTCTAAAGTCTGAAGGCCTGAACCCTAAACCGCATGGAATCATGAAAGGGCCTTTAAACGAGCCGTTGTCGTCCCCGTAAAACCTAGAATCTTGAAGCAACCCTTACCCTACCCTTACAACAACCTTAAAGGGACCCTTTGAAGGAATCCTTGTCGAATTTTCATGGGACCATTGCAAGAACGACTCTTGTAATTGAGCCCTTATCGTACTTATACAGCGACCTTTCAGGAGCTCTTACAGGAACCCTGACGGCAAACCTGAAAGGAACCCTTGTCGCACCCGTATTTAGCTTAGCTAACAGGACCCGACCCTCATCACAACCCTTGCAGCAACCCTTAAAAGGAGCCCTTCAAAGGAACCCTAAAAGGAACACACGAAGCCTCTGTAAAGGAACCCTTAACTCCAACCCTAAAAGGAACCATTCAATGTAGGGACCCTAATAAGGACCCCCCAAAACCCTATTCTAATTATTAAGGCACCTATACTAAATCCTTATAATAGCCCTATAGTAGTCCTTATAGACCCCTTTGAAGGAACCCTATGCCACTTATTATTAAGGCCCCTACATTACAAGGAGCCCGAAAGCCTCCGAGGATGGCGGTGTCGCCGTGCCGGCCGGCGAAGTCTTCACGGGGGAGCGGGCCTCACGAACGGCCTCCTGGCGGGGGCAAGTTAGGGTTTGGGGTTGAGGGTCGAGGGTTTGGGGTTTAGGCTTTGGGGTTTAGGATACTACTTTAATACCATATTACCATACTACCCAATTTTATGCTACTACAATTAGATAACACCATAATACGATGACACGATACCATAACGGCATAGCGCTCTAATACGAAAACGTTTCGGGCACCAATTTGGGCCTTTGGGTTTGGGGTTCAAGACTGGGCTCTGGGAGGGCCCCGTTTAGGGTTTAGGGTTTAGGGTTTAGGGTTTAGGGCGCCCCCATAATCTAGGAACCCAGAGACTCCAATATCCCTTAATTAAGGAATATACCTTAAATTATAGGAGGATCCCTAATATGATTTAAGGTATATTCCTTAATTAAGGGATATTGGAGTCTCTGGGAACCAGACTAAGAAACCTTGGGCCTGTATCAGGGTTCCCTATACGAATCCTACTAATTTTGGGGTTGCCGGACCAGGGTTTCTTAATCAGGTTCCTACATTAAGCTATAAAGGGAACGCAAAACGGTCATTGCCGTCAAGTCGATGGGAGTCTGCGGCCGCTCGTCCGTAGTTGTAAACCCACGTATCATGGGATCAGGCCGACGCCCGACGCGCTCGACATTGTTGGGTGAAGGGTTTAGGGTTTCGGCAAGCGAGTCAAACACCCATGGGCTGTGTGAAGCAAGCAGACGAAGGTCATCAACTTTCCAGGCGACTCCAGTGCTACAGAGTTCAAGGGCGTCCATGCGAGCATCTAGAGAGTCAATCCTGGAAGCCGTATTGTCGGTTGTAGGTTGCGCACTGGAGGGAAGAGGCGGGGCGACGAACACGAGCTTGAGAACTGGCGGGAGGCGCATGTGAGCCAGGATCTGCACAAGGAGGTCTGGAAGAAGAAGGGCGGCTGACATGGGCATCAGTACGTTCATGCTTCAAAAACCCAAAGGCCTAAAATACAACCTCTACTAGTATAGGGGCCTTACTGATTAGAATCGGGTATTGCGGCATATTATGCTTTACTTACCAAAGCAGCTACAAGGGAATACCATGTGTGCAGCTTTGGGAGCTCCTCCTGTCAAGGCTTTTCTGTCCTAGACGTCCTTTCGGCGTCGAGGGGCCCGAAGCGCTTCGGAGGGCACCAGAATCACGCATGAAAACCGTGTCAGACTCGATAACAAGCCCTCATGAAGCCCGTTATGAAAGAAACGCTTATAAACGCCCTCTCGCTCATAGACACCCATTCCAAAATCCCCAAAAAAGCTGGCGTCACGAGCAGTGCTGCCCTGAGCTTCACGAAGCGTGGCTTAATCCGATAACAGCACCCGTTTAAACCCTGCAAACCCTAAACCCCTAAAATCTTAAACCACAGAGCCCATATGCCCGCCTTGCTGGAAAAACTGTCGAGGGACCGCATTAAAACCCCTAAATTCTCTAGCACCCTTACAAAAGCCTGTAAAACCCTGTAAAACTTGGAACCCTTACAGAAGGCCGAAGCCGGGTAAAAAAAAAGAGCCAAAACCTTATATCAACCCGATGGAAACAAAAAACTAACAGAATCCTACAAAGCCCTTATTAACAGCCTATAAGAACCCTACAAAACCCAAACAACAAACCTTGGCAGCGGGGATCAAGCGTACATGGTACCCTTTTCTTTCTTAAGGTTTAAAATTTAGGACTTAAGGATTTAGGGTGTCTTTCGAGGGTTTTGGCAAACTCCAAGGTGCAGAGCCTTAGAGGTGCATCTTTAGGGGTGTAGATTGTTGTCGCGCTTTTTTGCTGCTTCTAAACGGGATTTCCAAAGAGGACAGTTTACAGGGGCTCACAGGGTGGAAGCGATCGCAGTTTCTTTCTCATGCATGCATATGGGAGTTCCCGAAAATTAGGGGTACCTTATTTGGGGGTCCTTATAATAAGGATCCTACTATTTAGGGTACCATATTAGGGTCCCCTATTTTTGGAAACTCCCATATTGAGATTATAGAGAAACACGTTTCCTTGTGCTTCTTGAAACTCTTTGGGTGCTGGGGCACTTCGCTGGCACCTTTTCACCATGAAACCACACATGGCACGCATCCCCCCAGCCCTGAACATCACAAAGCCTAAATCTTAAACCCCCAAACCCCAAACCCTCAACCCCAGATCCTGAACCCCACACGATGGACGCTCCTTGTCTGACTCCAAAATTCGGTTCAGCTTCTTGATCTGGTCACCTGAAGGAAGATGGTTGCTGGAAGTAGGGTTCCCAGAGACTCCAATATCCCTTAATTAAGGAATATACCTTAAATCATATTAGGGATCCTACTATAATTTAAGGTATATTCCGTAATTAAGGGATATTGGAGTCTCTGGGTTTAGGGTGTCGGGGCGCAAGCTTCACACAGGGGTTTAGGTTGCACGAGTCCTGGCACTAAATCCTAAACCGAACCCTAAACCCTAAACCCTAAACCCCTAAACCCTAAACCCTAAACCCCTAAACCATAAACCCTAAATCCTAAACCCCAAGAGGGCTCAAGGTTTGAGATAGTCTCGGGATGTGGAAATCTCGGACTCCATGTCTACGGTCTCCCGGGCATTTGAGAGTTTAGGGTTTAGGGTTCCTTTAAAGGGATCCATAAGGGTACTATAAGGGATCTACATGGGTGTAGGGGTTTAGGGTTTAGTGCTAAACACTGCGACTTGGGCAATGGTCCTTGAAGTAAAGACATGCTCGAAATCACCAAGCCCGGAAAACCTCCACTCTGAAGGACTTCAAAAACACGACAGGATATGGGAGTCTCCCGAAAATAAGGGGTACCTTATTTTGGGGTCCCTATAATAAGGATCCTACTATTTAGGGTACTGTATTCGGGTCCCCTATTTTCGGAAACTCCCATATGATACCTGTTCGCTAACGCCTTCGTATCCCGTCCGCTGGTCGACTCTAACCTCCAAACACCGACCCCCAAAGCCCTAAACCCTAAACCCTAAACCCTAAACCCTAAGCCCCAAAGCCCTAAACCCTAAACCCTAAGCCCCAAAGCCCTAAACCCTAAACCCTAAGCCCCAAAGCCCTAAACTCTAGCCTTAAATACGGGACCCTAAAGCCCTGAGCTTTAAGGCCTTAAAAGCCCTAAGTCCAAAGCCCGTCCAAAGCCCCAAAGCCCCAAGGCGTTAAAGACGGTGAAGCCCTAAAGCCCCAAAAGGTTTACGGCTTCGAGCTGCAGTCCCAACACGTCTTTTCCAAATTACCGCGTGAAACCTGTGCAAAGCAAAAAAATACCCATAGAAATTCGAGAAAGCAAACCGCAAAAACCTGAAACCATGAACCCTAAAATGCCAAACTACCTAAACCCCTTCTCGCACCCTTATGAAACCCGTAACGCAAACCCTAAATCGTAAACCCTAAACTCAAACTCCTAGCGTTTTAGCTCTCATCCCTACCTCCGTCGCTTTCTGCCGGCACCCGGGCAAGGCATCCCTAGCAGGTTCGGTGTTTCGGATTCCTTTAACGGCTCCTTTAAGGGCTCCGTTAAGGGTTCTTTTGTGGTCCCTTAAAGGAATCTTGTAGGGGTGCCAGAAGGGTTGCGATGAGACAACAATAACAAGACCTTAAAGTTATTATAAGGTTATAAGATTTCTACAAGGTTGCTAAACGTTACTAGAAGGTTTGCTGCAAGGTTACAAAGGTTGTTGTGAGGGCTTTCAGGGGTTTGTGCAAGCGTGGCGAGCGTTTCAGGGGTTAGCGGTTTTGGGATGTTGGGGTTTTCGTCGAGAAGTTGGGATGAAGCGTTGCAGGCTCGGTTCTAGGTTTGGGGCTTTAGGATGTCATGTTTTGTTGCATGGGTGCGTTGTAGGGTCTTAGGTGCAGGGTTTTGCGCTTAGGGTTTTGGGTCTGACGCCCAGGGTTTTCTTGCGTTTGCTTTTATGCGGCTTTGTCGGGTGCTTTGTAACGTTTTGAAAGGAATCTTTACAGCGCTCCGAACATGCAGGGCTCTTTTGGGTTTGCGGGCTCTAGGTTTTTTTATGTGAAGATCTGGACAACAAGTATTAGGGTTTAGGGGTTTAGGTTTAACCCCTGAACCCTTAACCCTGCGAACCTGCGAGCGGGATCGCGCCATCAGGTGGCGTGGTGCCTTCGTGATTCCTGGGTGCAGATATCCTATATCCCTAGAACAGGTGCCTGAATTGTTTTTTTTGCGGGATTCTCATTAAGATACCTGACATATCTACTTTACTTAGAACAGTGTTATGGGGCATGCTTTCTTCTAAGTACAATATAATACGGGATTCTGCAAGTGATGGGGGATGTTGCATAGTTGGGGGAAGCCCAGGCCTTGTGGTTTAGGGGCTTGGGATGGTACAGGGCCCTCCAACGGATGGAGGATTCTGCAGAACTTCAGTTTGTCTGCTGTTCAAAGGCTACGTTTTTTTAGGGTTTAGGGTTTAGGGATATCTTTTTTGTGCTGGTGTTCAAAGGCTACGTTGTTTTAGGGTTTAGGGTTTAGGGAGATCTTGTTTTAGAAACTTCGGGGCTTCGGGGCACAGGGCTTAGGGTCGAAATTTTTAGGGTTTAGGATTTTAAGGGTTCCCAGAGACTCCAATAGCCCTTAATTAAGGAATATACCTTAACTCATATTAGGGATCTTACTACAATTTAAGGTATTATTCCTTAATTAAGGGATATTGGAGTTTCTGGGAAGAGGTATATTCTACTATAGTTATATTGGTTCCCCTGAACCCTGAATCCTAAACCTCGAGGCGGCTAAAAACGGTGCATCATCCTATAGTTTGCTAGGGACTTTAAAGGAATACTGTTACTAAGTGTCCCGAGCCACATTATTACGACGAGTATGTTTTTTGCGATTTGCAAGCGGGCGGGCGTAGGGAAACTGTGGCAAAATGCACTTGTGCCGAGGGCTAGTCTGTTTGGACAGCTGCGAGGCCGAAGCAGACCGACGACGAACTTCCTGAAGATTATCTGCATTCACACATGCACCATGCCATTATCTAGAAAACTCCTTGAACAGCTACACCTGCCTGGCACTAAAATGGCATCTAGGCCGCTGGGAAACCCCTCCACTTTTCGCCTTCCGCTCAAATAGAACCCTAAAGCCTATAAACCCATAACCCCAGACCCCTAAATCCACACTAGAACCCTAAAACCTTGAACCCTAAACTCAAAAGCCTTACACTTTATGATAGAGCCCTTGTTGGAGTTGGGGAGATTGGTTTCCCTAACCGGCACGTGTACATTCTACCACCTGGTGCACGACAGGTGATCTGCCTACATACTATAGCGAGCTTGATTCTAACAATTAGAAAATTAGAAGTGGGATTTCGGACTATAGGGGCATCATAAAGCTAGCTGCTTATTCAGACTTCTGAATCATGCTTTCAAGACGAGTCCCATGAAGATCTGTATTGCTTGTTTCTTCCTAGATCAAGCCTTCTGCAGCTTCACCGTCATTCCTAGTCCAAGTTTCACCTCAGCCGCTAACTTTGCGGGGCCCTGGAAATCCCTAGCAACCCCACCCCAACTTGCAGGCAAAGGTCCTTCGAGATCGCCCTCAAGCGCATCCACCGAGATGAAAGTGTTCTTGACTTTCAGCATCGGCATCATTGCTCGGCGGCTTCTACGCACGCGCACAGAGACCCCAGAAAAAGCGCGGAGGCGCAGAATCCCCGGCGGCCTCTGTGGCTTGGAGCATCCCGGGCCCAAATGGCACGGCGGGAAATGGGAGTTTCCGAAAATAGGGGACCCTAATATAGTACCCTCAATAGTAGGATCCCTAAATAATAGGATGCTTATTCTCAGGACCCCAAAATAAGGTACCCCTAAGTTGCCCTAAACCCTAAACCCTAAACCCTAAACTCTCAAAGGATCAAGACCACAAAGCTCGACACTCTGAACCCAAGTCGCTGACAAAATCCTGAGATCTCAAGGAATACAAGAAGCATGCCGGCCTTACTTAGTTGCTGAGTTCATAAGCCCCAAAAAGTGTACACTTTTGGTGTTATAGTGGGTAAGATTGTCCCAAATAGTGTAAAGTGTATCCACTCAGCTACTAAAGCTTAGCAAAAGTACAGAGGTTGTAGAGCAGGTTGCGGCGACGATGAGTGGGAATCTAAGCACCAAGTAGGTAAGTAGTTCAGAGGTTTAGGATTCCATACCCTAAACTCCACATGCGAAACCGGAATGGAAACAAGGAACACGGCGTCGAAAACCCGAAAAAGGATGCAATCCACAAAGCTTTTCCAACTGCACAACTCCCCAGAAACCCCGAACCCTGACAGAGGGGCCTTAATGATTAGAAAAGGGATGTATCCCGCGCCTTATAGGTTTCTGAGGGCTAGGGGCCTTGATCAGTGTTCAACAAGGTTTTGGAGGGGGGTAAACTTTGGCTTATTTATATCAGAGGGCCCTGGAATACTTGTACTACTACTTGTTCAGGCCCCGTTTTGGGGAAATCAAGCTTAAGCCCTACTTAGTTGCTGAGTTCATAAGCCCCAAAAAGCGTACACTTTTAGTTTTATCGTGGGTAATATTATCCCAAAAAGTGTAAAGTGTATCCCCTCAGCTACTAAGCCTAAACCCTGAACGTGCAAACGCATCCCAAACCTGAGCCAGCAAACCCCGACCTCAGTTGCGAACCCCGGATCCCTCTACCCCCTGGACCCTAAACCCCCGAAACGCGAAACCCCACAAACTCTCAAACCCAAACCCCCTGCACCCTTAACCCTGGAGAACCCCAACCCAAAACGCTCAGGGTCAATCCAATGAACCTGCAGTGTTTAGGGTTTCGGGCGGAAGGTTTAGGGTTTAGGGTTTTTAAGAGCCCCCGTCCATTCAATCTTTCGGCATGGAAAGCAGACCTTCTCATCCGTCATGATCCATGAGGGCTGTATGCACGCTGGGTTGCCCGACGTGAAGAGTTACCTTAGGCTTTGGGGCTCAGGGTTAATGAGCTTTAGGGCGTTTAGGGTATCATGGGTTTTGGGCGCATATTGGGTATACAGTATAGGGCCGAGTATAGGGTTTAGGGCATCTCCACCCACAAACCGTATCGTATACACACTACACCCTAGCTTTACACATTCAGCCTCAAAGGATCAGCCCTCAACTGCAAGACCTCCGACCTCCAAGCAAGGACCAAACCGTCGAGCCCGCCACAGGCAACATCGAAAAGATCTTCATAAAAGACTTCGGAAAACATACAAGCCCCTCGTAACACTTCTCACAGAACCTTGTGCCTTGTATCAATCCCCAACACGAAGATAGCTGCATGGTTTAGGGTTTAGGGTAGGTTTGCACCTGTCCAAAATTTGTTTTGCAAACTGAGTTCCAATTCTAGGGTTTGGCGGTTGGCAGTTTAAGGTTCAGGAATTTAGGGTTCTAGGGTGGGTGGGTGG
>BGNK01007147.1:2467-20275 GCA_003297005.1 Symbiodinium sp. clade A Y106
TCGGGCTTGTTGTGGTAGATCTCGTCGGGCTTGTTGTGGTAGATCTCGTCGGGCTTGTTGTGGTAGATCTCGTTGGGCTTGTTGTGGTTCGCGTTGGGCTCGTTGTGGTTCGCGTTGGGCTCGTTGTAGTTCGCGTTGGGCTCGTTGTGGTTCGCGTTGGGCTCGTTGTGGTTTGCGTCCTCGGTCCCTGGTAGTTCCCGGTCCGGGTGTGTGTGGGAGTCCGGTGTCTTTGCCCTGGGTCCGTCGTGGTCAGCCGTCGCGTCGTCGTGACCACTGGTCGTCTCACGGTTGCCGTTGTTCTCGACGAACTTCACATGGAGCTCCGTTGCTTCTGTCAGGGTGAAGACAGCGTCCAAGGAAAGAGGGTTCTGGTAGTCGATGTGGGTCTCGAAGTCGTCGGGCATGTAGATGGCATCGGCCTCGCTCTCCTCGAAGAGCATGGCCTTGTCCTCCACCAAGTCCAGCAGGTGCTCGCCCTTNAGAGGGTTCTGGTAGTCGATGTGGGTCTCGAAGTCGTCGGGCATGTAGATGGCATCGGCCTCGCTCTCCTCGAAGAGCATGGCCTTGTCCTCCACCAAGTCCAGCAGGTGCTCGCCCTTAGGGCCCAGAGGTAGTCGACGCCAAGGGCAACCAGGCCATCGCATGGTACTGTTGCCGTAGTCGACTGCAATGCCAAGTTTCTTCAGCAGCGGTCTTCCAAAGAGGATCGGGGCCGTCCCATCGATGAGGTAAGTCAGGACCTTCACCCTCTTGCCTCCGAGAACGGCCGGCAGGAGGATGCATGTAGTCGCCCGCTCGGTCTCGGAGTTGCCGTAGCGAAAGCCCTTGGCACAGTAGAAGGTCTCGATCTTGTTCAGGTCGTAGCCCTGCTCCAGAAGGAACAAGAGGTAGCGCCGCACACTGTGAAAGCTGCCAAGGACAGAGGAAGCGCCTCCATCCTGAGTCGCGTGGCTCACCGGCTCCTCCTCGTTCATGTCGTCCTGGTCCATGGCAAAGACCTCGGCAACCATCATCACCTCGTCGCCGTCGCCAATCCTTCGCTTCTTCGGGTCGCTGCTGCCGTTGGGGCAATTTCGGGCCCAGTGCCCTGACTGCCCGCATCTCAAGCACACTTGGCGGCCTCCAATGGCAGCCTGTCCTCGTTGCTTGGCGGTGCTTCCTTTCGGAAGCTGCTTGCCCTTTCCCTTGCCTTTTCCTTTTGGCTTGCCGCGCGTCTTGCCACCAGCCTTGCCGCCTGGAGAAGACGACCGTCCTGCACCTTTGTCAACCAGGGCAACGACAGGAAAGAAGCCCCGGCTGGTACGCATTGTGTTCAGCTTGGCCTTCGCGTCCGCGTAGCTTGCGTAGATCTCGTCGAACTCCTCCACGTCGAAGACCTCGGTGTTGGGGTCCTGGTCCTCGCCCTCGTCGTAGTAATCTTGACCTTGATNTGTCCTCGTTGCTTGGCGGTGCTTCCTTTCGGAAGCTGCTTGCCCTTTCCCTTGCCTTTTCCTTTTGGCTTGCCGCGCGTCTTGCCACCAGCCTTGCCGCCTGGAGAAGACGACCGTCCCGCACCTTTGTCAACCAGGGCAACGACAGGAAAGAAGCCCCGGCTGGTACGCATTGCATTCAGCTTGGCCTTCGCGTCCGCGTAGCTTGCGTAGATCTCATCGAACTCCTCCACGTCGAAGACCTCGGTGTTGGGGTCCTGGTCCTCGCCCTCGTCGTAGTAATCTTGACCTTGATCAGGCCAGGGTGCATCTCCATCTGTGCCACCAGCGTCGTTGTANCTCCACGTCGAAGACCTCGGTGTTGGGGTCCTGGTCCTCGCCCTCGTCGTAGTAATCTTGACCTTGATCAGGCCAGGGTGCATCTCCATCTGTGCCACCAGCGTCGTTGTAGTAGACGGGGTCCTCGTTGTAGTCCCAGCCACCATCATCCTCGTAGTAGGGGTCTTCGTCTTGATGGTACACGTCGGTCTTTCCACGCTGCTTGTACTCCATTCTCGCATCTTGTCCGATAATAAAGTACAGAGCTTTCTGAGTTGCCTCTATGGTCATGTTGTCCGAACCTACATGGGTCAAGATAAGCTGGCGTTGTTCCCGGGAGATCCCGGACTTTCGTAGAAACCACCAGGCTTTCACCTTCTCAGGCAGCTCCACCTGGTGTGTCACACGAAGTTGCCGTTCNCCTACATGGGTCAAGATAAGCTGGCGTTGTTCCCGGGAGATCCCGGACTTTCGTAGAAACCACCAGGCTTTCACCTTCTCAGGCAGCTCCACCTGGTGTGTCACACGAAGTTGCCGTTCCGCTCGGGCGTAGTTCGAAGCATAGTCCTGGAGGGTTTCGCCAGGGGCGCGGTGCAACCTGACAAAGAAGTGCTCGAAGTCCTCCGGCAGCTCGGTCAAGGCATCAAACTTGAAGCCTCGGTCGAGTCTCTCAAAGACTCGGTTGTAGCCCTGGTCCCCTTGGAGCACCTCCATGCCGATGTCGTCGATGAGGTCCCAGGCCTTGCCCGTCAGGAGCGTGACGATGTTAAAGATCGTCTCCTGGCTCCGGTTGGCAATCTCCATCTTCTTCTTGTATACCTCACATCGCTTTCTAAATTCCTTGTAGTGGCGCTGCTGGTTGTCGAACGTCGGGACAAACTGGTCGGCNGCTTCAGGCCTAGCAGCCCTCCCTGTGATCCACAATGGCGGCGCGGGCCGCTCAAGCTGCTTCTAGCAGCGCTGCCACCAAAGAGCCTGTAGCTCCAAGTCCTGGCACGGATCTTGACAATATATATATATATACACTGTATATACTGATATACTACCGTCCCCTCTCTTCCTTCTTTTTTTTTCTTCCTTGCTTCCTTCTTTCGTTTTTTCCTTCCTTCCTTGCTTTGCTTCTTTCCTTTCTTCCTTCGATTTTTCTTCCTTGCTTCCTTGCTTCCTTNCCCCTCTCTTCCTTCTTTTTTTTTCTTCCTTGCTTCCTTCTTTCGTTTTTTCCTTCCTTCCTTGCTTTGCTTCTTTCCTTTCTTCCTTCGATTTTTCTTCCTTGCTTCCTTGCTTCCTTTCCTTCCTTCCTTTCTTGTCTCCTTGCTTTCTTCCTTCCTTCCTTCTTTCTCGCCCTTCTCTTTCCTGCTTCCTTCCTTCCTTCCTCCTTCGTTGTTTCCTTGCTTTCTTCCTTCCTTCCTTCTTTCCTTCCTTCCTTTCTTCCCTTCACATGTTTTCCCGAAGGCAAATCAAGGACAAGAATATGTTTTTTCGTAGGAAAACCAAGGAAAATCACGCCAAATCCGTCCAAAACCTAAGGAAACTGCTGTTTTCCTAGGAAAAACCAAGGAAAAAGCAAAAAAAAAAAAGACCCCCCCCCCCCAAAAAAAAAAAACCCAACAAAAAAAGCCCCCCGCATAATTTTTGTGCCCAAAACCACTCTCTCCATATAATTTTTTGCCAAATCTTTTTTGCTGCCTGTATCACCCCTCTNAAAATGTTTTTTTTTGCGGGTAAGAAAGAAAAAATCGCGCGCACACCCGCCAAAACCTAGGAGTACGCTGTTTTTTCCTGAGAAAACCGATGAAAAAAAAAAAAAAAAAAAAACCCCCCCCCCCCCAAAAAAAAAAGACCCCAAAAAATAGGCCCTCCGTTAAGTTTTCGAGCACAGGACAGCTCTGTCCTACTGAATTGTCGAACAGCTTTTTGCGCTGGCTGGTCCAGCCCACTGATTGCTTTAAACAACGGGGTCAGCGCTTTGGGGAATCGATTGATTCGTCGAAGCAACATGAAAAACATATGACATCATATGACCTTATGATTACCCTCCCATGAAGGCCAGGGTGCTTGTTCTGTTAGCTCCACTCCCGGCACGCACGGCCCAGGCGGGGGTGTCGCGATCGGGGGCCCCAAAGGGCCGGGAACGATACTCGCCAAAAGCTGCTGCACGCCTGCAGAGTTTTTCTCGATGCTCTGATTTTGCACCGCTTGCGACTCCAAGACCTCTTGCTGTTGCTTCTCGAGAAAGCTTTGGTTCTCCATGACCTCCTCGTGTTGCTGCTCGAGATTCCCCACCCAAGGAGGCAATGTACTGGTAGAGCCATCGGTTGAATCGTAGGAGTCTGAGCTCTCCAAGCGCTGAAATTGGATGATTTTGTTGGCTGTCTTGCCTCGTGCCAGCCTCTCCGAAACACAATTCATGCGTCTCCATCGCACCCATGACCTTACTAGAACACTTGCCCAAGTACATCATTGATTTCTGTGTGAAGCACGTCAAGGTTTCGAAACAGCCAAAAACCAAAGCCGCCACAGCTCATCCAAGCAACTCTCTGGCCGTGCCCTCTGCGGACACCGCCTCGGCCGCGGCCGCCAGCCGGTCAATGGAGTCGAAGAGCTCTTGGCCCGGAGGTGCCTCGAACCTGTGCCCGACCCTCCCCGCTTCAAACATTGTTTGGAATCTGCTTCCGTAGGCCTTTGCCGGAGCAGCGCCATCTCCGTCAAGAGCGTGTCCAGCTGGCGCACGGTCTGCCCAAAGAAGCCCTTGCGCACCGCCGCAGTGGCTGCCTCCACGAAGGAGGTCGCGTTCCTGCACAACTGAGCGGGCTCCCCCTGCGGAGCCGCGACTGCATCGTGGGCTGCGAGCTCCTGCAGCATTCCCGTGTCCACGACCTGGGCGGCCATGTGTCCGATGGCTGCCGCAGCCGCGGCCCAGACTTCGCGTAGGGTGCGTTGCTCGGCGGCATGGGCACGGCTGCTGGAGGTGTAGGCGGCCTTCAGCTGCGCGAAGTTGGCGCCGCATCGGGTGTACACGTCCAAGAGGCCAACGGCATGCTGGAAAGACCTGCGCACAGGCAGCGTCTGCCAATCTGTTCCTCTCCGCTTCCTCCTCGTTTCTTTTTTCTGATGACAGGCAGCCTGATCATAACATTATAGTGATCATTAGTGCCCGGAGACACGTGAGGGGGGGCCAGCGGCGATGATTGGCAGATGATTGTCGTGCACACACTTTGTTAAACCCTTTCTGAGGCTCCCAAGGTTTTAGATAGAGCTGTCTTGCTGGGCTCTGACGCTCTCTATACAGTGCATCTCGGCCTGAGATATGCATCGTAGGAGTCCAGGTACCGGTCAAGCTGTCTACGCAAGTCCCACCACGATGCGTCCATCGCTCGTAGCGTTGCCTTGAAAGACAGTTCTCGCAACTCGTCCTGGCGAGTGCGGCCACATTGACATGAAGCAACATGCAAGTCCGGAAAACCGTGCGGTTCGTCCTGCACGCCCTTATAAAGCGTCGACTGCCGTTGCCTCAGCTCTTTGCTATATATACTCAAGACATGGTGGTGATATGATATATTGTGACGCTGGCGGGACATGAGCGTTGCATTCCCTTTCCGCCTGGCCTGCTCTTCGAGGCACCCGCATGGTAGATTCCCAGGGTGCGGGTCTTTGCACGCAAGACCTCGTTCATGGTCGCCACGAAGGCCGCCGTCTTTCGTTCTGTGGCCACTGCACCGGAAGTTTGTATGCGGGCGGAGGCCTGCAGCGTTGCTTTTAGTCTGGCCGTCTCCTCGACAAGCATAGATGCACTCGAGGTCATATTGCCACCCCATCCCTGTCATCATGTCAGATAAAGACTCTTCAAACTTGCTACAGGTCTGCAAGCCTTGGCACATGGTCCCCTCCCAAGCAACCAGCAGCCACAGCTTTGGTCCAAGATGGAGGAAAACACTTAAAGGTTCGAGCCCCTTCTAAGTTCGGGCAGATAATGGTGAATCCATTTTGGTCGATGTGCAGTCTCCGTCACGCAATTGGGATATGTTCGAAGACAGTTCACAACTGTACATAATCAGTGGGCATCAGCTCAAGCCTTACCAGCACTGAGGTATTTCACAGTAATCGGTGTAAGAGACTGCTGCCGACTCTAAAATAAACAGCTCGAAACCAAAACGCAAACTGTGACAACATGATCGCCTGCAGCGCACTGGCCTCACTCCTCTGTTCTCGTGCCCAGAGACGTACATATACCCTCAACCTCCCTGAACCATTTTTGGCGTGTACCCTGCGCCTGGACAGCTGATTGGAAGGCCCGGAGAGCACGCTGAGAGGCGATCTGGGCAGTAGGATGCAAGTTCCGCTGGAGCAGTTGCCGCATCTCCCGAACGTCCGTGGCCAGCCCGGCGCGCATCTGCTGGAAGTCTTCGTGATGCGAGGCTGCCAAAAGGCTGGCAGACTGAGAGCTGTCCGGGACGAATGCCTGGAAGAGGTTGCGCCTCGAGTGGTTGGGGCAAGGGCTTTGTTTCCAGTAGCGGCACACGATGTCACAAGCGCAACCACCGGATCCGAGCGGCATCTCCCGCTGAAGAACCGAAACCCCCTCCTCCAGGCTCGTGAGGATCGCTGCGTCGCCTTTCTTCACGGCGTCCCGAACACAGTGGAGGTCACAAAAGATCCGCGCCAGCCCCTGCCTTACTTATTTCGGAAAGTACCGCTAGTTCGACGACCCGGCCGGACACCAAACTCCAATCTCTTGCGGGATACTGTAAGGAGTTGCAGTCCTCGTTGTCAGCCGTGGCGAATCGGCTGTCTCTTGCCCACAGCCTCATCTCATTGTTCAGCGTGGATGCGCGGCGGAACGCCTTGCAGGAAGGCCCCGAGAGCGACCCAGGACCCATACCCAAGCACCCGACCAACCCCATGCCATTGACTCCAAGCATGTGGCTTTCCTACATCCACTGACCTTGACCACGTTCGAGGCGATCTTGCCCGTCTTGATGGTGATTCCCACGCCAAACACACCGACCTGGTGCCAGGCCAGGTACTGCCAAACCCAATGCCCGCGCCTGCCAACCCGTAGAGCCTCCTGACCGTTGAGCGTCCGAGCCCTTTGGAGAACCCAACTTCATACTACGTCGACGACTGACATTCCCCTGACCCCCCTCTCAGAGATCGATAAACCAATGCACGCTGAAATAAGAGGAAAGCACAAAACGTGCTTCACCGATTTCCGGACATGTTGTCACGTGATGAGGAAAATTTCCTGCCTGGACCTCAGGAAGCGCTGCCAACGGGGCCTCGATCTTCTCCAACTTCTCGAGTCTCTCCTCCCACCTCAGATGTATTGTGAGGCTTCGGCAGGCCATCGCCAAGGCACCCTAGGGCCAGCTCTGCATACGGAATCAATTACTGAGCTAGATTACGCTTATAAAATGAATCTCGGGAGTTGTGCTTTGGATTACGGGACGGTCGGGCAAAGTCTGACCGGAGAGAGAGCGAGAGGTATGTATGTATACATATGTATATATATATATGTATATGCTACCCCCCTCAAGGATCTACCGTTTTCGTGTGTTGGCAAGCCAGATGCAGCAAACGGGCAGCATGGTTCATCTTTTCAACATAAGATTTGGTAAGAATGCAAAAAAGGTTGGACGCACGTGATTTTGACGTTTTCTATTGAAACCCAAGGAAGAAAACAAGACTAACAGGTGCAAAAGCGGTCAGTGAAGAGAAACAAACGCACGTTCTTTTCCTGTTTTCGTTTTAACCTTATATGTTTTAATTTGACCTGAATCTCTTTCTTGCTTTCTATCTCCACGTCTGTCTTCTGCTTTGGACCATATACGTTCGTTCGGTTGCGCTCTTTGTCTAATAATGGACTATATGAGCACGAGATTGTCACAAACGAAGGCTGCAACAGGACTCACTTCGAGGAGTTGTAGAGTCTGAAGCCACGAACGATTCCTGATTCCGTTCCTAGTCTTCACTGGCTTCTTCTACGCTTCTTTTCACAACAAGAGGCAGCATTACAAATCTCTAGACCAAAGCAAAGCACTGCATTATAAATGTCTAGACCCAAAGAAAGACATGGAACTTTCATTACGATTTTTTTCACTGAGCAAAAAGCAGCATTATAAATCTCTAGACCAAAAGGTATACATGGAAAAGCACAAGCACTAATGGAGCAAAGTTATTGCAGTGAAAAAAGCATGCTTGCGTTCATTGTGCTCTTCTCTTCTGTTCAATTCCCGTCCTTTCTTTTGTTGTTTATGCTTTCCGTTGATAGAGTTATATCACAGAAGATTAGGTTATTCCCTTCTCATCTCATGCCCCGCATCTTCGCGATAATAAAACCACGCATATGCTTCACTTCATTTCAGTCCTTGGCTTCATTATATGAGAAATGGCGCTTTAGCTGTGGCTTGTTCACGCGTGTTGTGCTTGAATTAATGAAGCGTTCACTTCTTTTCCTTTGGTTTGTATTAACTACTTGTAGCAACTTACACACGTTCGCTACCAACGAACCCAGACCTGTGTGTCAATGAAGAGAACACGCATTGCACACGGTTTCATTTGTTTCTTCGTCCGCTTCGTTTCGCTTCGCTTCGCAGGGGAAAGGTCCACTGTCGTGGACCCTCTCTCTCTCTCTCTGCCGTGCCATCAGCAAGAGTCTCGCATGAATCGATACAAAGGAACAAAGTGCATGAGTGATTAGGTCATTACACAAAGGGTACCAAGCGGAATGATGAAGGATTCAGCTTATAGTAGCACGTCCTATGACCACAATTTGAGATTGCGTTCTATGGGGGATTCCGACTTTAGGGTTTTATAACTTGCTCATGTTGCTTATGTCCCTTATGTCTCAGCCTTAGCCTCTCTTGCTAGGTCTAGAGGTAAATACTACGCAGAGCGTACTTTCCTTGACCTGTTTCGGTTAAATATTAAGAAACAAAGTGCCTGATAATTGATGATGGGTCGAGCTCCCAGGAAAATCTTCTTCGCCTTGAGAAGAATGTAGGATGTGGGGACTTCAGTGTGTTGTCTAATCATGTCTAATCCCCCATCGGTACTTGCGTGGCCATCCACTGGCAGCAATGTGGGATAGACGTCTCTGAGGTGCAGTCGGAGTCATGTTCCTTCTAGTATCGACTTTGGGATCGCCAAATGTGGATTGGAGGAGATGATGGTATAAAAGGGGACAGTAAACATGAATGTGAGCAGCTGCATGATCGCGTCCTTGAACCACCAGATCAGCCACCAGTGTACGCAAAAATCTGATGTCTGCCATGCTCACAGGAACAAAAGCTGATCTTTGATGAATAATCCACTGTTTGCTGATAAATTCACGCCACGAAGAATACTGAATGCCACCAATCTTGTAATGCTTCAACCGTTGGTCAACCGCATGCCAACTAATACGACAGTACTCTTCAAAGTCAGGGTGGGCTTGGGTTTGGGCACTGCATGACAGCCAAAACTTCAACCGACGTGAAACATTGAGCAATCTAGCTTCAGAGGCAATGTGATCAATACCTGCAATGGATGTTGTTGTAAGATCAGGATGTAATTCACGCAAATGTTTACAAGGACACTGAGGAGGATGATCCCAAGAAAACTTCTTCATCCAACCGAAATGAGAATAGAGTTTATTCTCCATGGTAGGAAATTTACCAGGAATAATAATGCAAACGGGTAGATGGAATGGAGTGAGAAAGTCTTTGCGTTCAATCACAATGTGTCTAAGCCAGGAACGAACTTGCGTTGAAAAAGTATTGTGAGCAAGAACCGGAATAAGCAGTGCTTTGGCGCGACAAGGTAGCATGGCGCCCTTGAACCGTATCGCTTGCTTGAGCAGGCCACGAACTTTGATCGAGGTGGATCTTCCAAATTGTTGGCCAAGCGATAGAGTGCGAAAATCTGATCTGCAAAATACTGTGCACAGCGCAATGACTTAGCCGTCTGAAAGGACTGATACGAGTTCTCAGCCAGTTGGAATAGTATATGCCATTGATGATCATTCCGAAAAATACTGTGGTGATATAAATGTATTCTCATGGTGTGAAACAATCTGCGTCTGAGCGTTCGGAACAATCTATTGCCAGGCACACCGAACTTGGTGGAAAGCAAATGTACAAACCGCTTCGTAGACGTGACCTTCTTGGTGGGCATAAGTCGGACAATGAACGGAAAATTGAGCATTGGAGTCCACTTCTGAATAAGGCTTGCCTCAGTCGTTTTCACCTGTAGGTCTGAGTGACAAGAAATAAGCGGAACCATGATGTAGGCATGGATGTTGCTGTGATTGTGAAACCGATGTAACGCCAATTCACAAGAAATGGGTTGAAAAAGCTGTAACTGCTTGTACTTGCGAAGTCTTGCATCTTGTCGACGATGGCAAGTGCACGATGTACAACCAACGTAAAACTCCTTTCGGATCTTAAAAGTTGGCGCTGCGGTCTGGTCCTCTTGAACATCAGAGTAAGCTGCCGAGAAAAGGAGATACGTACTATGTGGTATATGGAATGCTTGAATCACTGTACGAATGGAAAAATGCCGACCATGTACTTGAACAAGTCGACGGCGCCACATACGAACTCGACTGCAAGAATCCGCCACATGGATAGTAGACAACAGTGATGTAGTCGCTGCAAGTCCACGAAAGGTCAAGCGGAAATCTCGAAAGGAAGGTTCATGTAAGGCTGCCTGTAAACTAATACGCGCAAAAGAATGAAGAATTGCCAATTGCAAAGGCGCATGTCGACGCAAGGTGGTAGAACTGCACATGTCTTCACATAGTCATTCAGCTAAAGCAATCGCTGCACATATGATCTTGATAAGCTCGGGGTTCTTCGCTTTAGCTGCCATGGAGACTGGTAGACCGTATGCTGCTGCTTGGTCTTGTATCTGTGCTTGTTCATCTTTTGGAATGTCTTTTATGGCTTTGCTGATCCCTTTGATGGCTCTGTCCAACTGGAGTTTGACCTTCTTGTCGAGGTGAAGCTTTTTAATCCACTTGCTGATAGCACCTGGTGTTGCTGATGCTGGGGCGTTGGTTGCAAGTGTGCGTTGCACTGGTCTGTCATCAAAAGTAAGTGCTTTGGTGAGAAAATCGGTGTGTGGTGCTTTGGCAGGTGAGGGTGTAGGGTTGGCGTCAGTGCATGGTGGGCAAAGCAGGTTTCTGCTTTTTGGAAGTTGGTTGAGCACTGCTGCCGGGGGTCGTTTTACGCTTAGTGCTGGAAGGTGATTGGGGAATGGAGGTAGGCGAATCTTCGGGAGGTGCGAACTGCTTGAGCTGCTGCGCGACCCACTCGGCCAATGCTTGTGTCTGAAGCTTCTTGATGTTGGCTTCAGATTTGCTTTTGTCAATGGTGATATTGTGTTGTTGACAAAAGGAGGCTGCTGCTTGGTCTAAGTCGAGCTTGCTTTCACGTACTGCTGTAAGNTTGGCTTCAGATTTGCTTTTGTCAATGGTGATATTGTGTTGTTGACAAAAGGAGGCTGCTGCTTGGTCTAAGTCGAGCTTGCTTTCACGTACTGCTGTAAGGACTGTCTGAGAGAAGACGCTTTCTTTGATGCTTCTTGCGAAAATAGCATTTAAGTATCGACCATTAGCAAGCGATCGAAGATGGTAATTGTCCAGTCCTTTGTAGCATACTTCATGTAGAGAAACTTCACGAACGTCACGACCACGACCGGGAAAAGAATGTTGTGAACCCCAAGCTGTAGGAAGGATCTTGGAAGGAAACTTCAAACCGAAGACTTCATGAGCATCGTGATATCCAGGCTTCTGTTGAAATGACGAGGGGAAGCTGTAGTCTTGTTTGCTGTATCCTTGGGGTGAAGCGAGCTCCTCATTCTCTGGTTTCTTCTTTGGGGGTGTGGATGGGGGGGGGTTGATGATTGCCATCCTGAAGACCACGAACCACCACCATGCCAACTGTTGTTTCTGGTGTTCCCGCTGCCGGCCCACCACTGATCCCACTGATCACTGTTCTGTTGATCCCACGACATGACGCTATTAACGGATCTACCACTGCTTGCTGTGAACATGAAACTGACAACATGCAACATGTCACTGTCTGAAGAAAGCCTCTGCCAACTCAAGCTCATGAAAGCAAAGTGCGAGTGTATTTTCCACAAAGATGTCAAATGCACAAGAGGACATTAAATTACTTCAACAATAAGGCTGAGTGTCTGGAACAGTCATAGGAGGATCTTGCTGTTGAGACTGCTCTTTGAGAGCAGATGTGTCACGCATGAGCTGGCTTAAGAGGTCATGGACGGTTTTCTGTTTGTTAAACAATTCCGTGACAGCATCTGTTATTTCACAAAGTCGTTGATTGGCATCTCTCATCTGAGCGGTAAGTGCATCAAGTTGTCGTTGTTGAAGGTTGCAGACTGATGGTTCTTCTTCTGTGGCAGCACGAAGCTCCTCCTTCAGGTTGAGGATTTCCGTTTGGGCCATCTCTGTAGAAGCGCAACTGGATCATAGGCTGAGTTCAGCGCCATTTGTGTCATGTTTTTAAGCTGCTGCGAACAAAAATGCTGACGGGAAAAATGTTGTTGTGGAAGAATCAAGGTGCATGAGCTAGTTATGACACTAGATTTACTCTAGGTCGCTTCCAGCGTCAAAATCTCTGGGAGAACGTGATCGAGATGGCGCTCTCGAATTTACTGCATTAGAGGTCTTTGCCTTTGGCATCCTCTTGGGTGTAGGACGTACTGTGACAGATTTCGCTTTGGGCACAATTAAATTAAAGTGCTTGGACGGGCTCCTACGTCACCCGGGGGAGGAGGGAGAGGAGGGGGAGGAGGAGAAGGAAGAGGGGGAGGAACAGGAAGAGAAGAAAAAGAGGGAGAGAAGGAGGAGGAGGAGGAAAGGAGACAGGAGGAGGCGGAGGTGGAGGGGCAGGAGCGGCCTCAGTACTCAGTACCCGATGTGGTGACGTCAATGATGCGGGAGCCACCCATGGAGGATGATGTATTACCCACGATGTTCACCATGTTGGGAGACCACGGTACTGATCTAGGAGTTGGTTCAGGAGCCCTTCCACGTAGGCCTGTACTGGAAGATGCCGTACTCGAAGCTGGGCTTAAGAACCTCTCATTTGTTGCGCCAAACGACTCCGAAGCACGACGCGAGACTCATGATCTCGGAGTAGACGATAAAGTGAGTTGCGTTGCTGTTCTGAAATTCCTTGAACCAACAGGTTGATAGCGTTTTGATCCACCGCCATGTTGCGCTGCTAGAAAATAGGACCTAGACTTGAGCTCAACAATTGCATAAAACTAATGTGCATTACAATCTCATGCAAGCAACATGCAATCAATCGCTCCAACTGTCAAGTGCAATCAAAAGCAAGCATCAATCAACTTAAATGGACTTGTTTGTCTGGGAAACTGCTGCGCAGAATTTGCCTTGATCGGATCAATACAGCACTGATTGAATCAATACTGAAGAACATCTCTTAAAGCCTTAAAGCTGTAATTTGAGTTTGTGCTGTGTTGATCCTGTTGACGGATCCGTCGTTCCTGGACACGTCCTATGATGCGGCGCAGGTTGATCTCGTAAATCAGCCAGGAACGAAAGCGGAATCTGTCTTCATATGAACGATGAGTCCACTCGAAGGTATCTTGACGAAGTTGTGAAGCACGTAGAAGGTGTGGTACATCAATCATGATTCGATCACAAACTGCTCGCTTGACGGCTTGATACCAACATTGAGATACTGCAGCAAAACATAATATGTGAGGAAAGTCAGGTGCGTCATACGTGATGGGGGTGTAGGCTGTAGGTCCTTGAAGAAAATAGGGATGAACAATTGCATGAAAAGGAACCGAAAAGGAATACCATCACGTTCCACAATCGCGAACCAGCATCTCAAGCAGGTAGACCATGTCATTACCTTGAGAGCTCGTCGAGTAGTCGCAAACGAAAGTACCCATTCGGTGTCTGCGGAGGCACATGTACAATAGGAGGTACGGGAGCAGCTGGGACCTCGGGAGAAACTGCTGGAGCTGTAGTCTTTGTAGAATCCATCATCTTCATGCGGATGTGTTTGATCGGAAGGCGCTTGAACAATCTAGGTTTGTGGATCCTCACTGCATGGCCCTGTCTGAACATCTTGGGTAAACGAATGTCAACTGCATCCTCGGACTGAGTGCCAGTCTGTGGCATTCTGTTGATCAAAAACAGCTCCATGATGTGGATCAAACGAGGCTCACGTACTGACGGCGTGTTCTTCTTGGTCTTGTTCTGAAAGGCTTTGGGAAGAAGTCGAAAGTTCAGGAAACGTGTGGCCGTTAGTGGAGTTGACGGATCCATGGCGCTAGTACCGTAATATAAAGCTCTGAACAAAAACTGCAAGAACAGTAATGTATGCAATCAACAACAGATAAGCATGTACATGCACTCCAAGGTCATGAACATTTTACCGCTGGTTCGCATAAACGAGCCGAATCCTACTGGTCCGGAGCTGTACGTACAAACTGAAGAGGTGAAAGTGTGTTCAAGGCTGTGATGGGTTGAGTGAAAGCCACATGATGCCCATCTTGTCGAAGTTGAAACGATGAAATACGCGGGCATCGACCAAGAGCTATGCACATCTGATGTATCAAGGTCCTCTTCACCGAGTCAAATGAAAATTCATCACTTGATTGTTGGTGATTGAATCTGGCGGCACGACAACGTTCACGCGGATTCTTTGAGGTACCGTTGATAGGGCAGCTTCATCCGCGGTCCGCTTCATTGCGCGCTTTGCTTATGTGTTTTGAGCACTCACGACTGTAACATGTCTGCACCGCACAAGCTCTCATGATTGCAACTTTATGAGCACATGACTGCACAACTGAAACATCTGGGAGAAATTGCTCTGCGAACTCCTGATGAATCTGTATCGGCGATGGATTGGCTTGGCTTTGCCGGCCATGATCCCCAGTTGTCATCAGGATTGCTGAGCAAAAAGATGTGCGTGATGCGCGCAACATCTTCACGAATAAGCCAACGTTTGTCCTTCGAACAGGAATGTACCACCGGATATCTCTGCATCAGTTGTTGTTCCCGGTGTGTATCTGCGCTGATCGGTTTGACATGTTGGCCGAAGGCTTCACCAGCGAAAACGATGTTGCAAGCGTTTTTTCCGTGATGGTAGAAATCAGCGACGGCTTTGGCGTGAGCATACGGCGTGCCTTCAGCAAGATAACCAAACATTGCCTTGGCGAAGAAGCCACTCGTTTCCATCCCAGGTGGCATGTCCAAACCGTCCACTGTGCTCAACCTTTCCCGTTTTCAAAATTCCCAGGGCGCCCAGTTCCGTAGTCCCATGTATCCAAACGAACTTAGAATCGCCTGAGCCTCTCATCGTTGCAAGGGGCGCGGGAAAGTGGTCAGCCTGAAAACCCCATACGATGACACCTTCAGAATCTTTATGAATCGTAGCAGGGGTTTGTAGTACTTTGGCATAGTTAGTGCCGCTGGCTTTCAACAACTTCGCAAAACGGTGCAACACTTGCTGATCCACCATGAAATCATCACTGACACCAGGTGTAAGAGACTTAACATGTTGCAACACATCCAAATAGTTTGCTGGTTCCAGCATCGAACAAATCTGTGCTTCTGCAAAAGTAAAATCACGGCGACCCTGCGAATAATTGAACGTCTCGGGGTTCGTCATGTGAAAACATACTCCACGGGCCGCTGCTCTCATCTGTTGTTGTTTCACATCTGCACGGATATCTGCAGGTAGAATGACAGTCGGTGCCACTGGAGTTGTGATCTGTGTTGGTGCTGTGGGTGTGAGTGTGGTGGCAGGTGCAGGTGCATTGATGGAGACAGGTGGTTTTGGAGCACTAGTGGATTGTTTGGGTGGAACAAGAAGGTGAGGAACCGGTGGAGGTGGTGGAGCAGTGGGATTGGCTTTGGCAGGTGGTGCAGGTGGAGTGGGTGGGACGGGAGGTGATGTCTTGGATGTGGTGTTCAAAGGTGGAGCAGGTGGTGTCGGAACAGTGGGAATTGGTGGAGGTGTGGGAGGGAAGACGTTGAGTGCCGGTGGAGCGGGTGGTGGTGCCTGGGGTTGTGGTATCGGGAGCATTGTCTGCGGCCGCGTGGGCGCTGCTCTGGGTGCTGGGTCAACCGTGTTAGCATCGAGCTGTGGCGGGCTTGGTCGAACCAAATTAGTACTGCCGTCGAAATTGACAGTGGGGACTCTCGGTGGAGGTGGCAGCTCTCCTAAGGACTGTGACATGTTAACAACTCACAACCGCTCATGAACACATGACTGCATGACAGCGCACAACCACTCATGACTGCACATCTGAAATGTCTCAGCGCACACCCACTCATGTAGAAAGTTCATACAAAGGTAAAGACACGCACTCTGGGCAACGGAGATCTTGTAGTAGATCTCGACCGCGGTGGCGTGTAGGATCTAGCCCTACGAGATCTGCCTCTGTTGGTACTCCTGCGGTCAGCAAACTGCCGATGTGAAACTTCCGAAGCCGGAGACGGTTCTCGTTGACTGCGAGGCCGACCACGTGCTGGCCGGGGCGGCGGATGCATATCCCCACCATATGTGATTGTGGGTCGTCTCGGACCAGAAGACAGCTCTGCTGAAGCTGATCCGAAAAAGAATTGGAAGCACGGGAACGAATTCATGGCTGAAGCACACAAGTGGTAGAGTAGTTGATGTCGCATTTAGTTGCATTTAGGATCACAAGTAGACGCTATCCCGACATCTTGCAGTGGGTCTGTAGGAGAGATTGCAGGAGAATTGTTGCACCCGAAGGTGAGTATTCGCACGTCTGGCCACCGAGCCTTCTAGATAAAGCTGGAGCCTCACGACTGGCACTATGACAGATTTCCAGCCGAATGACACACTTGAATGACCCTCGATTGACCGAAGTCAAACATGGGTTAGCACGTATTCCTACTCTCGTAGCCTATTCTTGTCTCTAGTTCCCGGCTTCAACTTTTCGGTCAATCTGGGTTATCACACAGCTCACAATGCTAAATGCAACTGCAGACTTCATGCGGCCTGCCAGGTTTTTGGCTTGGCCTGGTTGCCATTTCCATTGCAGGTACACCTCGAGACGTCTCTCAAGGCTTCCCCTCCAGTTGCTTAGCTTCGTTGGACCAGGTTCGCAACTGGAGGCCTGGCCCCCCTGCTTTTTTTCTGCACTCTCAAGCCCTTGGTGACAGGGTTTTACACACACACACACACCACACCCACACACACAGACACACACACACACACAGAGACAGACACACACACACACACTTGAATGACCCCCCTCGAATGACCGAAGTCAGACATGAGTTAGCACGTATTCCTACCCTCGAACTTAACTTCAGCCATGGTTCCCTGCTTTATTTCTTCTTTATTACTTCTTCGGTCATTCTCGGATATCTTCAGGTTGGGGTTTTCGGCTTGGCCCCTCGCCACTGCACTTGCAGAAACACTGGCAGGTACACAGACTGGCGTCCCAATCTGCTTCACGGAGTATCCACAGCCGTCTTCGTTGGCAGCAGAACTGTGGACTCCCTGCTGCCCCCTGCATTTTCTTTCGCACTGTTCCTTGTTACCACTCCCTTAGTGACAGGGTGCCACACACACAGCTGCCCCTTGTAAGGGGTAGTACGTATCTTATGCTAGCAGATTGTTTGAATACGGGACCTGTCACTGGCGGAGAAACTTCTGTTGAATTCTGCGGATTGTGTGCGCTGGATAGTCGCGATTGACGTAATGGCGACCGATCTCATGCACATCCCAGTCTCTTTGAGACTGAGGAAAAGAGCAACGGGATGCAAGACAGAGCCTGCTGTTGACTGCAGCCATTTTGTGGCTATCACTGCCAGCAGAATTCAGTGGCTTAAACTGAAATTGTTTGTTCGGAATAATAAATGCAAGACGTCTCTCAGAAGGATGCAAAATTGTACCAAGAAACTCACCAGATTCAACTTCTTTCGATATACTCGTTTTGAGGGTTGGATCCTTGGGGGCTGGATCAGTGGGGTTTGAAGGCCAAAACCAATTTCCTCAATCGTGCAGTTCAATTTTCCGACATAGGGTTTCAAGCTGTT
>BGNK01007148.1:10155-20273 GCA_003297005.1 Symbiodinium sp. clade A Y106
AGCAAAGTTGAGACGGAATTCACAAGCGCAAGACTCTGCGAGACCTTGCTGAACACTTCGGTGTTTGGCTCAAGCGTGGAGCAAGAAAAGAGTGCAACCGCTCTGCGTTTTCACACAAATGCATCAAATGGCAATTTTGGGGCAGTTTTATCGACCTTTTGCAGCAAAATCGATCTGGAAGACACTCTAGGCATTGAGACGGATCGAGTATTGTCCGTTCCAGCCGGCCCGAAGGCGCATCAAATCCATCAAATGCATCAAATGGCAAGTTGAAGACCTTTGTTCCGACTTCGAAGCTGCGGACACCTGCTTCAAAGCCGAGAAAAAGAAGTCGTAACAAGCAAAGAAACCGTCGGCGCAGATGCAACATGAAGACCAGGTGCACAATTTGGATTTTGGAAGCTCTGGAACGTCTCCATGAGATTGGAAATCTGAAGTCAGGGTCTCGGAAACTGTCAAAAGCGGCCGAAAAACAGCCAACAGCAGAAAATTGTTGATGGCGGTTGAAAGTTATGGTTCGCTACAACATCAAAGGTGAAACAACATGAAACTCGACGTTTGTCGATATGTAGATGTATTGCGAACGATTTTGTGCGACGGTGGCGAGTGCGGGGTTCGGTTTGATGCTGCAATTTTTCATTCAATCTCATTGAGCTTTAGAGAGAGAAGCGGTGACCAGTGTTTGTTCGAGCGGTGCATAATTTTTCGTGCGGACACATGTGCACACACAGGACAATCTAGACTCTAGACATGCTAGATTTGCGAGATCCACGAAAGAAAATCAACTGGACACAACGGTAATTATTTTGTTGGTTGTTTGTCGTTGGTTGTTGGGTACCGGTTGTGGGCTGTTTGTTGCAAAGGCTGCACTGTTATATGCCGTCGTTGTTGCCATTGCTGTTGCTGCAGCTGTCGCTGCTGCTGTTGCAGCTGTTGTTGCTGCTGTTGCTGCTATTGTTGATGTTGTTGATATTGTTTGGGTTTCGGGTTTTAGGGTTTTTGGCTTTAGGGTTCTTGGTTGTTGTTGTTGTCGGTTGTCGGTTTCGAGCTTCGATTTGCATGTGTTTTTACTAAAGTTTAGGGTTTTGGGTTTAGAGTTTAGGGTTTAGGGTTTAGGGTAAGGCGGGCATGTTGAAAAGAGATTGGCCGCTGTTCTGCAATATCAAGCCGGCACTTGCACAGATTCCGTGCTGGTGCCCGTGCTTGTGTCAGCGGCGTCCGTCCTCCCTGGTCAGTCGCAGGCGCGGCCGTCGGAGTGTCAACTTGGTATGCAATGTTCCCGGTTTTATGTTACAAGCTTTTGGTTTTCATGTCATACTATTTCTCAACTGCAGTGTCGGTGGCCTGCAACGCAATTTCGATGTACCCTGTTCAGCTTGTGACAATGCTACACTTTTAGCTGGCCCTGAACAGGGAAATGAACCCCTGGACCCCCGGATAGTACACTTCCCCCTAAACTCTAAACCCGAAACCTTTAAAGCCTCAAAGCCGAAGGTTTAGCGAGACCATGAAGCCATTGACATCCAATTACCATAGCTTCAGTGCCGTTGGGTGTTGCTGTCGTTGTTCTACGGAAAGCTGTCTGTCTCTGCCCCTTTCCAGAGTGGTATCCAACTGGACTGGGTCGGGTTGTTGATGTTGCAGCTTGGGTTCTTAGGGTGTCGGATGTTTGTGAAGGTCTAGGGCCCTTCATGTTCGGGCGGGATTGTGGGAGGATTTAGGGGCTTGGATGTCTGATGTTTCGGGGTTTGGCGACCTTGGATGCTACGGGTTTTGGGGTTGGGGGTGTAAGAGTTTTCAGGGTCAAAGGCACATCGTAGACATTCCGGCCTCTTGCCAAACCTACATCATGCACTTTAGAACCTGTGGCCGAGAAGCACCCGCAGGTCTTAAGATGCGAGAACCAAGATCTCCAATTACTCATAAGAGGGTAACGCTATCCAAGATACACCCCCTAAACCCTAAACCCTAGACCCTAAACCCTATACCCAAAGCCCTAAATCCTAAACCCCAAACCGCAACTGAACCCTGAAGCCGCCGAAGGTGCAGGAATGTGTCCGGATGGACTCGCAGCTTTGGGTGCGCGCGCCGTGCGCCTTCGTCAAGATCACTGACAAAGGGAGGCCCGCCTTAGGTTTAGGGTTTAGGGTTCAGGGTCTGGGGTTTTAGGGTTTAGGGTTTCAAGTTTGGGATTTAGGGTTTAAGGTTTAGAGCTTAAAACGCTATAGGCCTGGAGTGGATCCGGGGTGATGCAGGAACCTGATTAAGACACCCTGGCCTTACAACCCCAAGATAGTACGTAGGATTCATATAAAAAGCCCGAATGGAGTCCTAGGGTTTCTTGATCAGGTCCCTACATTAAGTCCAGCTCCAGATGTGCACTTGAGCAGTTAAAGTCGAACCTCTAGTTATGCCGCGAAGCCCAAAGCCCTGAAACCCTACACCCCAAACATCCCTAGACCAAAAAATCTCAAATCTCATTTGCCGGGAAATATCAGAGTTTTGTATCTAAGTTGGTTCTAGAAGAGTTCTGTATGAATGGAAATAGGATTCTAGGATGTATTACAGGGCTTGTTTCGGGGATTTGGGGAAGAATAGCCAACTAGATTACTGCAGGTAGCTGGGCTTGCAGGGCTTCGTCGGCACACGACGTTCCGAAGCTACAGCTTGCGGGGATTGCGTAGATTGAGGGCATTTCGAGGTTTCGGATCTTGCGCGCTTTAAGGTTGAGGTTTAGCATCTAGGACTTAAGGCATTGAGTTCAAAGCCCCCATGACCTGGTAGCCTAGATTCCTAGATATTGTCCTTCTGACGACCCTACAGCGAGCGCGACCAAGACTCGCAGACTCTCGGGGTTCTGTGGCCTGTATGTGCCTTTGTTGGGCAGGTTCGCATCTTGTTTCCTTGTTTGGTATTAGTATTAGGTTTATGGTTTGGCATGGTGTGTCGGGTTATCGGTTTTTGACGGCTGATGGCTGGGAGCATTCAGGGCTTGGAATGTGTGTTTGCGGTTAAGGGTACCAAACAACCTTGGGTGTCAAGAGCTTTCTGAGGGCAGTTTTCAGGCTTGGAGCAGGCTTGCTACAGGTTCCATCCGCTCTAATCAAGCATACAAGCCAAACGAAGAATCACAAAGCTTTCGGTTGTATGAATCTCACAGTTCTATCGTTCGTCCTACCGGGGTATCTCTCAGGTTACTAGCGGAGACATTCTGAGAAAAAATGGCTGTGGGGAGCGAGAAGGGTTTAGAGGTGGCTTGTAAAGGCATTTCCTATGTGACTGAGTCGGGTCCAGTGGCTCGACCTTGCCCTTTGCGTTGCTGTCGCAATCCCACACTACCAAGAGATTTTGGGGTAAGGCAAACAGGCGTTCCCTGTTCATAGCTGAGGGTATTGACTTTCCTGGATTCCTGGAATTTGCAAAGACAAGCCAGAAGTACTGGAATCCTCGGGGTGCCCCTTGGGGATTTGGGATGAATATTATAGCACGGCAACAAACTTGACGACTGTCATCATCGATATTATCTCCATCGGCACTCTACTAGCGCAACCAAGCCTGACCACTGTTGGAAAACAAACCCTAAACCTGGCCTCAGACTTAAATCCCGAAGCCTACATCCTAACTCCTAATCCCTAACCCCTAATCCCTAACCCCTGATCCCTGAACCCTAAACCCTAATCTCTAAATCCTAAACCCTAAGCCGGATGGCATGCTGTGGCAGGCCATACCTTCAGCCAGGGGTCACAACTATCATGTTGCTCAGCTCTCGTTTGGGAGAGATTTGGGGTTGAGGTTTTAGGGTTTAGGTTTGTTCTTGTGGCTGTATGTGGTTATCTGTTTTAGCTTGCGTCTGTCCGTTCAGGGTTTAGTGTGTGGTTCTGGTTAGGGCTTCGGGTTAGTAGTGGTAGGGCAGGGATTCCAACAGAGCGCATAAACTTGTGGATCCTTTCCATGTACGTTGCGTAGAGCTCCGGTGCTTTAAAGCTTTGGGCTGTTATGTGTATGTGCGCTCATATGTGGGAGTTTCCGAAAACAAGGGGTACCTTATCTTGGGGTCCTTATAATAAGGATCCTCTATTTAGGGACTGGATTAGGGTCCCCTATTGTCGGAAACCCCCCACAGGTCGGAAGGCCGGAATCTCTTACATCGGATTTCGATGTGGGGGGTTGTTTCGGAACCGTTTCGAATCTTTGTGCATCTTGGCTCGTATGGTGGGCCTCAAGAGTTTCAGCCCTAAGCCCTAAACTTTTAGCCCTGAGTATCCCTAAGATCTTTTGTCCGTGGGTCTGTTTGGGAACGGTCATCTCACTCATCGATGAAATCCTTCGCACCAAGCGCTTCAGGGCGTAAACTGCCAAACTGCCACTGTAAGCCTAAACCCTAAAGCCTCAAGCCTAAACGCTTAACCCTAAATCCTAGAGGGGTCCTTATCATAAGGATCCTAGTATCTAAGGTATTGCATTCAAGTCCCCTATTTTCGGAAACCCCAAAATCGTAAATCCTACACACTAAACCCTAAACCCTAAACCCTAAACCCTAAACCCTAAACTAAGCGAGGGGCCGAAACCGTCGAACGACAGGCCCCGAGCGCTCCGGCCGAGGGCCTAACAGCCCGAGCGCCCCTACGAAAAGAGCGGGACGCGGNGCGGAGAGGGGAGGGTAAAGCCTCCCCGGTCTGACCTGCACAGGTCCACGGTGTAAAGCCCATGGCAAACCCCAACGGGAAGTATTCGAAATGAGGGACCGCCGTATCGGGACCACCTCCAGCGTAGCGGTATATAATAACCCCAAAGCCTGTGCCATTTGCTCTGGGTCCCCCCCTTTGGCCTTTAGGATTTAGGATTTTGGGTTTAGGGTTTAGGATTTAGGATTTTGGTTCAGGATTTAGGATTTTGGTTCAGGATTTAGGATTTAGGATTTAGAGTTTTAGGGTTTAGGATTTAAGATTTTAGGATTGAAGATTTTAGGGTTTAGGATTTAGGATTTTAGGATTTAGGGTTTTAGGGTTTAGGATTCAGGATTTTAGGATTTGGGGTTTTAGGGTTTAGGATTTAGGATTTTAGGATTTGGGTTATCATGCCCTTTATAACAATGTCATATTTCATTGGGCCGAGTGACCATATCGAGGAGTCCTCCTTCTTGTTGTGAATTCTAGGGTTTTAGGATTTAGGATTCTGGGGTTTAGGGTTTAGGATTTTAGGATTTAGGGTTTTGGGGTTTTGGATTATAGGATTTAGGGTTTTAGGGTTTAGGATTTTAGGATTTAGGGTTTTATGTTTTAGGATAGGATTTTAGGATTTAGGGTTTTAGGGTTTAGGATTTCGGATTTTTAGGATTTAGGGTCTTAGGGTTTAGGATTTTAGGGTTTAGGGTTTTCGGTTTCGGAGTTTTGAATCGGAAGATTGAGGGTCGAATTTGGCTTCATGCCCTGCTTATAAAAATGCCATATTTAACTGGGCCGAGTGACCATATCGAGGAGGCTTGTTCTTTTTGTGAATTCTAGGGTTTTAGGATTTAGGATTCTGGGGTTTAGGATTTAGGATTTTAGGATTTAAGGTTTTAGGGTTTAGGATTTAGGATTTTAGGATTCAGGGTTTTAGGTTTTAGGATTTCAGGATGTAGGGTTTTAGGGTTTAGGATTTTAGGACTTAGGGTTTTAGGATTTAGGGCGGATTTAGGATTTTAGGGTTTAGTTCAGCATTCAGGGGTCAAGATTATGAATATAGGATTTAGAATTTAGGAATCGGAAAATTGGATTAGTTTTGGCTTATCATGCCCTGCATATAAACATGCCCATTTTGATTAGGCCGAGTGCCCATGTCGAGGTCTACTCCTTCTTCTCTTAATACTAGAATACTAATATTTTCAGGTTTCTAGAGCTCAGGAGGAGCATTCATTCAAACGAACAGTTTGAAGGGCCGAGCAGGCCCTGCCATGCCGGAGGCACGAAAAGGGACGAGGCTACTCCCAGCCGCAGCCTACGCTCAACCCGAACCTACCTGAATTGATGATTTTTTCGAAAGGCCAGGAGCCAGAAAGGTAGGTAAATCTTAAATCACACCAGAATAGAAACAATGCAAAACAAAAGACGCTAAGAAACCCTAAACCCTAATAGAGTATAGTTTGGGTGGCCGGGGTGGGTTTGCAAGCAACGCGAGCGCGCGGCCCGGGGTGCTTCACACCCGAGCGCGCGACCTCGCCAGACACACCCTAAACCCCAAACCCTAAACCCTAAACCCAAATGCTTTGCCCTGGAGCCTCAGCCTCATATAGGGGCCTTAATAGTTAGAAGAGGGTTCCTTTAAAGGGATAAGGGATACTTATAAGGTATAGAATAGCGTTCCCTTTAAAGGGCTCTATATAAGGGATACTATAAGGGTACTTATGGATTGAGTATGGGGGCCTTAACAATATTAGAATAGGGCTGTATATATATATATATATACATATATATATATATATATATATATAAATCGATTGATTGAGTAACCCCAAAATAGTATTGGTAATTATTTAGGCCACCCTAGACCCTAAACCCTGCCCTGGGCCACTAAATCAAAGGCCAATTTGTAGCGATGTCCCCAGCCCCCAAAGACTCGCCTCGCTTCGCTTCTTCAGATGTTGCAGGGTTCATGGAAAAGCCGTTTCGGGTTTCGGATGTAGAAGTCCTTTAGGGTTTAGGGTTATAGGGTTATAGGGTTTAGGGTTTAGGGTTATAGGGTTCAGGGTTATAGGGTTTAGGGTTTAGGGTTTTAGGGTTCAGGGTTGAGGGTTTAGTTAGGGTTGAGGCTTTAGGGTTGATGGTTTAGGGTAGAATGATCTTCGGCTCATGGCTAAGCTGATTCTGGGCTCTAGCCACAATCCCAGATAACCAGCTGGACAGTTCTGCCCGTCTGGCTGAATCGCCAGTGACAGAGCCAGCAACCTGAGAATATGATCTACTTAGCCAAGTAATGCAAGACGGTTCAGCAACTGGGTGGCCACGAGGGTGGCCACGAACGAACCCTGCGACGATGGTTCTTGTTACAGCTGCATGCAGGCTCAAGTTTCTACCTCCGAAGACCACCAGCGAGATGCTGATCCAAGCCTTGGATGAACGTCTTCCAGGTGGGCCGACCATGGCATGGGGTGGATTTTGATGGCTACTTCGCCGATTGCCACTGCTACTCATTGCGTTGCTCCCAGCGGCCTAGCGTTCTATCCGGTAAAGTGGTTGTGACTGTTTCTGTGGTTGTGACCCTTGGGCACGGGAGGGTGTATAGCCCTTTCAGCGAAAGGCAGCTGTGTTGACTTCGAGGTTACGCTTCATCCCAGGTCTCTTCTCTTCGCTTCATGCTGCTCACCATAGTGTGCGATAATCTGCTCAAGCGCCGGTGCATGAATATGTCAGCAACAAAAATGGCGAGAAAAAAGAAGGAACTGAAGAAATGAAAGAGCAAGTTTTTCGCCGCGTCTTCTGCAAAGAGCAGTATTATCGTTCTGATGTTGTTATTGGCGGTCATGGTAATGGTGGCAGAGATGCTTCGTTCAATTGTTGATGGCGGTGTTGATATTGAGAATGATAGGTTCGATAGTATCTCTGAACATCAATGGCTTGCTGGATCATGCAGTGAGGCGTAGTGTTCCTTGCTGATCATAGTGCCTGGGAAGGCCTTCTACGCAAATGCCCCAAACCCTAAACCCCTAAGCATCCCTGAACCCTGAAATGTTTGAGTTGCGCGCAGGTCGCTTCGATTTCTTTTTCCTGCCTCGCTCCAGCGGCTTTTCCCTGATGCTGGTTTAGGGCTTTGGGCTTAGGGCTTTGGGTTTAGGGTTCAGGGTTCAGGGTTTAGGGTTTCGAGTTTAGGGTATGGTGGTTTTTCGATGGTTGGGAAGGATTCGGGTTCAGGGTTTAGGGCTCTTTGAACGTCGAGGCTTCCCCAGAATTTGTGGCCTGCAGGGTTGCCGTGCTTTTGGGGTTCGTCGTATGGTTGTCTTTTATTATATACCGCTTTTCGCATGCAGGGCTTCTTACGGTTGATGATATAAATCCTGCATTACCTTAAGGACCCTAAACTATGGGAATAATGGTATATTCCGTATTATGGGTAATGCGCGATTTGTATCATCAACAGTAGGCTTTGGAGTTTGGGACGCAGGGTTTGAGGTTTCGGGATGGAGCTGCGAAGTCGCAGAATTGTTCATCTTGTTGTGGGTTTCTTATGACAGCGACTTTCGGCCTTTGTGGTTTTTGTATCGGAATCCGTTTGCCATCATTCCAAACTCATCCAGAACCAGTTTTCCAAGACTTGAAGTTTGAGGTCATGTTGTCAAACGGTTGCCTCAAATGCAGACTCCTATACTTCCCTAGGTCCTAAAACCTTAAGCCCTGAACGGATGTGGCGGGCAAGATTTCACAGCTACGGATTGCGTGCCTTAAGAGGTTTAGAGGACTTAGTGCGCAGGATTATGAGACCAGTAACTTGAGCTCAAGTAAAACTGTTGCCTTAGCCCTGTCCCCTGATCCTGTATGTACCTCCGGTAAACCCCAAGACCCTTACAGAATCCCTAAACAGCCCTCCCTAAACCCTAAACCCTAAACCTCAACCTACCGCATGTACCCCACAGAAACCCACAGACCCTTTCAGACTCCTCCAAGAAGCCTCATAGAGCCTCACTTACTTCATGTACCTCCCATACTTCCCGCAGACCCCCGGAGAATCTCCAACTAATCCTACTTATTTTACCCATCCGGCTGGTAAGCAGGGCGACTTGTATATACTCTTACCCTGCACCTTAAGCTTATTACTCATGGTTTGTAGGCCCCAGAGTGCTCTTTTGGCTTCACCTGAGCCTTGAAATCCTGAGCCCGAAGAGGAGCCTTCACCCCAAAGCTTGGGGTTTAGGGCCCAGGATTTAGGATTTAAGGTTTAGTAGGGTTTAGTAGGGTTTGGTAGGGTTTAGGGTTTAGGGTTTAGGGTTGAGTAGGGGTTTAGGCTTTAGGGTTTAGGGTAGCTGCTTAGAAGCCGAAGCTTGCGGTGTAGGGTGGAGGGTTTCAGGGTTTCAGGGTGACGTAGAGCGTTGGGTCTGGGGCTCGGGACTCTCTAAGGGTTTAGGGTTAAGGGTTTGGGGTAAGGTTTAGGGTTTAGGGTTTAGGGTTGATTACGAAGCTGCCCGGGACAGAAGCCCTGAAGCCCTAAATCGGAAAGCTTAGTAACTCTAAATCCCGGGCCTTCGACCCTAAATCCTAAACCTAGCAACTCTGAAACCCTAAACCCTAAACCTTAAACCCCTAAACCCTAAACCCTAAACCTTAAACCCTAAACCCCTAAACCCTAAACCCTAAACCCGCTACCGAAGAGTTGAAGCAGTGAAAGCTCTGTCAAGCAATGCTCAGGGCAGCGGCGAACCAGGAGTATTGATGCTTGGTCCAAGTTTGCGCGTTTGGCGTTTAGGCCTTGAGGTGTAGGGGTGTAGGCGTTTTAGGGCTTAAACCTCAAGCCCTAAACCCTAAGGTGTATGGGTGTATAGTTGTAGAGATTTTAGGATTTCAGGCTTCCGGAGGTTCACGGTCTTGGACCTTGGGGAGAGCTTGCGGGCGTGAAGCCAAGAAGCTTGACCCAAGCATCAGACCCAAACCCTAAAACCCTAACCCCGGAACCTCAAACTACTAGACCCTAGACCCTAAACCCTCTTTGGTGACTGACCAGAACGTGCACGGCTGCGGATGCAAAGGGATTCTCATAGCAACTTCATCTTCTATTGAGGACCCTGTAAATGCATGGTTCGTGTGTGAAAGTTTCCTGGTTTCGGGTATTGGGTGTAGGGTTTTGGGGTCCAGAGCGGTTGTACAGCTGTCTTTTTATATGATCAGCTGGGGGTCAGTTGAAGAGCGATCCGGCCTTAGCCCTCAAGCCTGAACCCTTACCCCTAAGCCCTGAGCCCTCAACCCTAAGCCCCAAAGCCTATGCCCTATACCCTAAATCCCTAAGCCATAAGCCTGAAGGCCTAAACCCTCACACCATAGTTGTGGTCTAGTGGGCAAGCGCTCGGCCTCTGATCCCAAAGGTCCCTGGCTCGAACCCCGGTGGTGTCATGAGAGTCTGCTTTGCACTGGCTTGTGAGCATTCGTTACTGT
>BGNK01007149.1:2426-14722 GCA_003297005.1 Symbiodinium sp. clade A Y106
AATCCTAAACCTTGAAGTCTGCACACCGAACTGCATAATCCGTAAACCCCAACGCCCTGAAACCGTGAGTTGCGGAAACTTCATATGCTACGTCTACAAGACCTACACATACGAGACGTCACCGCCTCGCTAAAGGTATGCACCTGTTCCGTGCTGCCAGCTGCGTCTTCGCACCGCACATCCGTGCACGATCCGAACATGCACCTACGATCGGCACAAACACGAAGCTTATATGCTCGCCGCTCACCCGCTGTTCACCTTCATCTTATAACACGGCGTTACTCAAACATGCTCGCTGCAACTCGTGTCAACTCGCGCATATACCCGCATATACCCGCGCATACCAGCGCATACCCGCGCGTGCTCGCGCATACTCGGGCACACGCGCGCATACTCGCGCATACTCGCGCATACCCGCGCATACCCGCGCATACTCGCGCATACCCGCGCATACCCGGCCCTCCCCAAGCCCCATGCCCGCAGTCGCGCTTTCCCGCCACAGTGAGATCTTCAAGTATAATGTTATGCTTACTATATGTAAGAGACAAGGACAACAAGGGGATCCAACAACGGAAGCCAACAGAAAAACATGAGATATGATGTATAATGATATGTGGCTTCATAAGATATCCTTATCCGAATTTGTTCATAAGTATTTTAACACTACAAGCGATATGACAGAATCTCAGAAGAACAGAGCTTATACGAATATGAGGTGTTTAACAGTATCTAATGCGATCCGAAAGAGTTTAGGGAAAACAGAAAAGTATGAAGTGGATGAGATCTCAATGTGCCGATTATACAAGAAATCAAACAATGTCAAGTTCAATGTTAATTATAGGTTTAGGATCGCAAGCATATCCAAGAATATAGTTATACTAGAGAATGTTAAGTCCAAACAGCAGTATATAACGGACATAACCACCGTAGACAAGCATTTCAGATACGACTACTGCACCACTTGCCATTCTGCGCAGGGGCTTCCATTGACGGTAAGATCGTTATACACGAGTGGGAGAAGTCGCATTTAGTAACTCGTGAGAGGTTGTGGTGCGCCTTGACCAGAAGCACAGATTTTAATAATGTCTTGTTCTATGAGAGTGCCGAAGACGACGACGAATTGAACGAAACAACCTTAGATAAATACTGGCCTAACAAGATAAACACCTACAAATTGCAAGATCAGAAAGCAAATAGAGAAATACACGAGAGTAAGTATATTGATCCAAGTTGGTTTATGAAGCGTGTATATGGCCATTGTAACAACTGCGGTTGTAACTTTGAATTTGAATTTAAGACTGGCGTTCTAATGAGTAATATGACCGCCCAGAGATTAGCCAACAACATCGCCCACGAAAGCGATAACTGTGAAACTTGGTGTCAGCTCTGTAACTGCAGTGCAAGACAAGAATCAAAAAAACATTGATTTTTAGCTTACTTTTTTTGTTTAATATTTAAATTTGGGAACTTTTTATTGGTATCCCTTACCGATGCTTCAATTGTTGGTTTATTCCATAAAATGTTTTTAGCATAGAACCCTGCGGTTTTATGATCATTCCAGTCTTGGCTGGGCTTGTGCCTTGCTATGTATTTCTTTCTGCGATCCTCATCTTTGTGTTTGGTGAAGTCACTATATCCAGAAGCCCCGAATGAAACAGTCTTTTTTCCATCAATCACTGCGTTATGTTTCTTTTTCGAATTATTTGACTTTTAGTTATTACTTCTACCATTAAAAAATAAAGTAGACTATTTATCTGTCATATACCGTTTTCTTATCAAGTTTCTGGAGTTTCCTAAATGCTTCTTTCTTGGCAGTAGGCTTGCCTTTGTTGTTTACCCATTGATTATAAAGGCTTCTATATTCACGATGGGTTGTATGGTTTATGGTTTCCTTACTGTTTGCAGTCTCAAAAGTTTCACGAAGTTTTTGTATTCCTATTTTCTTGGGCATGATCAACGGTCTCATGTTTAGTTCTTCCCGTGGAAGATCTTTGTCTTCTCCTGCGCTCTCTTTAAGGTTTCTTTTTCTTGCAAGTCTTCTTCGGGTACTTTCTGGTGTTTGTTCTTCTTGTTGTGGTGCTTGATGTGGTTGAAAATTACTCGATGATGATGATGTTCCACCTACTTGAACATTTGGTGTTGGTGCTGGTAATGCTAGTTGTTGACCCGTTGGTGGTAATGGTTGTTGAGTTGCTCCTACGTTAGGGCGATGGGGTTGTAACATTATTGACGGTTGAAACCGTGGCACGTCCTCAATCGTAAGTGGTAAATTCAATGGTTGAGGTCTTAAATCGGGAAGAAGAGGACGTGGCTGTGGTAGCACCCCTCGCATTACAAAATCTCCTTCTCCTTGTTGTTGTTCTTGTTCTACCTGTTGCTGGTGTGCTTGGGTTATTGCTTGTTGGTTGCCTTGCTGTGCTTCTTCTGTCATTTGTATGGCTCCCTCTAATTCCGCTCGTGTTAATCCTTCTTCAACATCAAAGAATTCTTCAATAGGCGTGCCAATGTCACCTAATGGTTCGGTTTCACCTTCTGCCCCTGCGTCCCGAAGCGCCCTATGTGTTTATTCGTTGTCCGTCGCATATTCTCTTAATAGTTGGTCTGTTAATACACGTTCGTTTATTCTTCGTTGCTCGGTCTTAAGCTTGTCTAAATGGTCTGCTCCATCAAAATAGGACCCTTTGTTAAACGCTTTGTAAAATACGGCGTCTCTGTTAGGAAAGGGTTTTAACGCTTCTTCGTTGTCATTGGCAAGCTCTAATATGTCTTCGTATCGTGACCTTCGGTGGAATTGTATCTGTGATTTATTAACTACCATTCTATTTTATATTCTTATATAGAAATTTACAATTTAGAAAATCTTTTCGCTCAATGTTTCTAAAGTTGATATTCTGTTTTTTAGGTGCTCTATGCTTGTTTCTGGCATTCTGGGATTGTGCATTTCCGACTTCAATCTGGCAATCTCCATAGTGTAATTGTCTTTCATCTGTCCTTCTAAAAGTCTGCGCTTCATTGCTAGATTTGTAACTCTTGCCTCCCGTGCGTCCATTTCCTTTTTGAGGTTCAATAAATAGTCAATGTTTGGTTTATGAAAATTTAACTCCGAAGCCTGATTGACAACCGGATTGTCAAAGGACTTACGCTTTCTTGGTTGTTTTTGCTGTTTAATTTTATATCTGTTATATAAAGCCATTGTCTATATTATTTACCTATATTTTTAGGTCGTGCATTAAACATTGCTTGGCACATGCCATTCGCTTTTTCTTGTTTTCTTCTTAATATTTCTAGGTTCATGGTTCTTAACTGTAACTGGATAAGTTGCGCTTGAGTCAAATTGTCGTAAGGGTTCATTTTTGGAGGTGGAGATAATGCGTTAGCATCATCACGGCAAAGCCGAGGAGGTGGCATTGATTTAGAAGCTGGAGGCGGTGCTTGCTTTGGAATAATTGGTTCTTCGCTTGATGCTGGCTTTATTTCAACTGCTTTCACCTTTGGTTCAACATTGCTTTTTCTTACGGGTTTTGTGGTTATGTCGCTTGGCTTGCCTTCGCATTTTTCGGGGTGTGAGTATCTTAACGTTTTCATATTCACCGGTTTCTTACAATCGTTACATTCTGTCATTTGCTTCGCTACTTCTGTTATTTTGACTCTTGAAGGTGGTTTTTGGGTTTCTTCATTTGGTTTTGTTTCTTCTTCTTCTTTCTCTTCTGGTTTAGGTGTTTCATCAACGCGACTATTTCGAGGGTCTCTTCGTCCATATATATAAATATAAATATATATATATATATATATATATATTTTCTATATATTTTCTATTTGAATTCTACAATATCGTTCATTATAATAGTTCATCTTTATTATAATGAAAGAGGTGCTTCAGAAATGTAGTTTTGATGCTTCAAGGTTTTTAGATGAGCTGTTTTGTTGTCCTTTCTTACAACATTACCACACTCACATATGACTGTTTGACGCTTTCTTTCCTGAGCTTTTGCTTTGTTCTCCTCATAATAACGCTTTGCCCTTTCCTTTTTTGTTTCTTTATGGTTCTCATTATAGGTCTTCATCTGCTCGGTTAGACGTTCTTTGTTGTCCTGAGAATACTGTTTCTTATATGTTCTGGTTTCTTCTACTCTGGTCTCTTCGTAAAGTTTCTTCTTCTGATTAATCTCCTCTGTATTTTCTTCATAATACGGTTTCTTATTCCTACCAGCAATACACCTATTAACGACGCTGTTTTCACGTTGATGAAACCCTTCTCTGGCACATAATTCAGACTTGTTATTACACGGAGAAGTTTCAATTAGTTCAATTCTACAATTATCAATACGTATTTATCAAACAACCAAATAGACCTTGAAGAAATCTTCGCAAGGACTACACCAGTCAAATATTTTTACAGAAAATAACGCACTACAGGCCCCAGTTTTTGGTGTATCTCGTAGTTGTTTGTTGCATCTTCCTGCATGTATGTTGACACTGATATTTCATCAATGTGCGTAGTTTGAGCTAGATTTCACAAGCACTATGTTTCCCGTACATAGTCCCCAGGTAATCGGCTAGGTACTACGAGGAGCCGGTGGAGGGGGGGGGGCCCAAAAAAGAAAAAGTAAATAGTTATCTTAGTTTTTTTTTTTTTTCTTTTTTNTGCACTCTCCCGCGTCTAAAGATCCTCAGTCGACAACAGGCACAAATTCTACATGCAACACAACATGAGAATGTGCACTGTTCCAGTCGCATCAATACACACATCTCCCAGTCCCTTCAGGCTGTAGCCTTAGCCTTCACCGCCCCTTTCCATCTCCCCTTCCGGGGCCGGACCGAGCCCTTAGATTCTCGTAGCCTTATTGTGTACGTTTTACAATAGCGCGTAGTACGTTCATTCCATTGTTTCATTGTTTTCGTTTATAGTCCTACGTGCCTTGTATACGCATTCTGTTAATACATTATAGTCTATTATATATGCAGATATAGACTTATAATTTCGAGTCGTGCTTGTGAAACGCTACTATACTGTCGTATAAATATGTATAACAAACAAGAGATTGAACGCCATACCAATGTCTGCATAAAGTTTGTGTTGCAAATGAATACTTCTTCCATGTGTTGGTTCATGCAAATGCACATGTCCACAAATAACTACGAATACAAACATGTACACGCTGATGCTTGTACACTTACAGGCATATGTATGCGTTTATAAATACAACATAGAAATGTTCCATATTAGCATACAAAGATATACTAGATTATTTGCACTGCAGGTCGCGAGCTCAAGAAGATCTGCGTTTGTGGCAGCGTCAGATCAGCCTTCTAACTCCTTTAGCTGTGCACCCCAATCCTGTAAAACCTAGAGCCGCAAGTGAACGATTCTTGCTGTGCGCAGTTTTTCTTATGCCCTCGGGTAGTTCCTGTTATGATTTGAATCCCACGCCGCGTGCACGCATGGCACGGAGACAGTGTACTGTATGTGGGCAGTGGGGTCGAGACAGATGCCGCTGTACAGGGTCTACACAGAAGAAGGTACAGACACAGCTCAAGGTCAAGTTAGAAGTGTGAAGCCCACCAAGTCTACTACCTCAAAGAAACGCGACGACGCGAAGATCACCAAGTCTACGACCTCAAAGACGGCAAAAGACGTCAAGATCGCCAAGTGTAACACCCCAAAGGAGTCAGTCGGAGGAAAAGACAGCAAGTGCTTTGTCTCCAAGCAGGTCGCAGTTCGTGACGCCCAGAAGTTGTCTCTTCAAGTTGAGCTCGAACAGCTGAAATACAGCGGCTACGTTTAGAGGAAACAAAGAGAAGCCAAAGGCGGCAGAAAGAGCACGACAGTAGGCGCAAAAACACTACTAGGCATAGTTGGTGGCACCAAAGGTGGCAGCAACCCAGAGGTTGGCATCAAGGGAACTGGTATAAGAATACCAGTAGTACCTGGGCATGCGATGAAGAGATTGCGTCTTGTCTTAACGACGGGGCCAACTGAAGACAAAGACTGTGCTCTTCTGCGGGCACCATAGAGAAAACAAGCTTTCGTCCGCTTTGATTCCTCATGGTGCTTGTCGGCATAGATGCAGACACAGAGAGAGAGAGAGAGAGAAAGAGAGAAAGAGAGAAAGAGAGAAAGAGAGAGAGAGAAAGAGAAAGACAAAGACAAAGACAAAGACAAAGAGAGGAGGGACAGAAGTCATCCGTCCTGCCTGCCCCTCGGGGTAGGTCGTTCCCGCCGGCCCCTTGAGTTCGCAGAGGGTACTCTCTGCGGGCTTGGGGGGTGGACGTGTCGGGGGCGGGGGGGTGGCTAAGTGCCCGAGGGTTCGCGAAGACCCCTCTTGAAACCGGCCCTCTTCGGAGGTGGCCCGGTAGTAGAGAGGGGCAACATGCCACGTGACGGCGGAACTCCCAGTGAAGTTGCACCAGCAGGGGGAGCACCACATCATTCCGGAAGTGGGGAACGAGATCTTGCAGAACGAGCACCCCTTCTCAGAAGGCGACCTCGCCAAGGCGCCACTGAAGGACCAGACTGGGCGGAGAACACCAAAGCCGGCAAGAACGTGATAGTGGCAAGGACACCGCGAATGCAGAGGACACCTACGGCGGGCGACGACACAAAACCGGGGAAAGACGACGCAACTGAGGCAGCACCCCGGAAGCCTCCAAAGGTACCAGACCCAGTGTATGTGGAGGGCAAGCGTGTCTGCCTTAGATGCCTACTCGGTGCCAGCAAAGGGGCAGGGGGCAAGCACTACAGCCATGACCGCGGAGCACCAGTCTGTGTACTATACCAAAGCGAAGGACGTGGAGGAGCAGCTCGCAAGCTCCTACAGGAAGCGGCACGTGCACCAGAAGCACCTCAGGTGGGCATCCTAGTGGGGCACACCTTACAGAGCAAACTCAGGAAGCCGAAGGAGGCACACAGCCAGAAGAGACAAAGAACAGCCCGACCGACTACCAGGGACGCACAGGCGGACTCGCACTACTACAAGGACCGGAGGAACGGGAACACCCTCCAGAGCTTCGCAAGCCAGCAAGAACAACCCGGCTGACTGCCGGGGACTCTCCTACCACAACCAAGCGGACTCGTACCTATGCCAATACACTCGCCAAGGCCGCCCCGAAGTCCGAAACCCGAGAGCAAAACCGATTGCTCCAGAGCACAAAGCCACGAGACACGAGCACCACCTCGCGAAAAAGGGCAAGACCGCGCTCCTCTTCTTCCTCTTCCACTTCGAGCACCAGCCCGAGGACCAGGCCAAGATCAACGGCATCGTCCTCAACAATACCGGGCACACAGCCCAGGCAGACCTNCCACTTCGAGCACCAGCCCGAGGACCAGGCCAAGATCAACGGCATCGTCCTCAACAATACCGGGCACACAGCCCAGGCAGACCTGTGACGGGCATGCGACAAAAGGGCAAAGGGACCCAGAGACAGACGAGGCACTGAATGCCATCCTCAACTGGGAACCAGCACCGCCAGAGCCGCAATCTTCAATGAGGCCCACGGAGAGGACGGAAACACCACTACAGAGACCCGGGAGGAGTACGGGAACCTTTCGAGGACAAGACCCAGTAAAAGCAGGAGCCGCTAGAGCCTCAGGACCCTTCACGGCGGCGAAGGACGCTCGACCAGCTAAAGGAGCACCGGTGCCGGGGTACACAAAGGTGGCAGAACCACTCGAGCCAGCCCGGCGACGAAACCTGGCACAACAGGTGATGAGAGTGGCGACCCAGATGGACGAGACTGCGCAGAAAGAGGGCACCAAAAAGACGAACACCCGCACGACTGAGCGAGCGTAGAGCGGTAGGTGATGGCTCGGCAATTTTGCTAAAGTGCAAGTGCTTACATAGTGTAATATGGGCACACGCCCTGCCGGGAACCATCCTGTTGCAACAAACTTTGAGACGGCCAACACGGCCAAACTCGACCTTTCCTCGCACCACCCTAGATAGAAACCGAGCTGAGTGGCCGCCCTCTAGGCGAACACCCACCTTTAATTGGGAGACCCGGGTAAAGACTTCCTTTCCTTTCTTGATACCTCACAAGTGGAGCGCCACAGCGGCCAGCACAAGGTTGGCGGGGCCGGTANGCTTGTGATTTGGATGGTCATGTTGAATACGTCATATCGTATCGTGGAGAACTAAGGTTCGGTAGTTTCGACGAACTCCATGACATGCACCACAGAGAAGCGGCCGTTCCACCACCTCCACCTCCACAAGACAATGGGTCCTCCAGACCCTTGATGACCAAGACTCAGACACACAAGGCTTGGGCAGCAGAAGAACAAGGACTTCTGTCGCCCACACATCGCACCATTCTCGCAATGAGCAAGTTCGTTTGCGAACTTGATTGTGCCAACTACATGTTAGCCAACAAGCAGAAATTGATGCTGGCTATGCTTCTAGATGGCGATCACTGGCGTGCTCACCAACGGCAAATCTTTCACTTTGAGAATGGTGCATGGGTCATGAAGGGTAGCCTGGACATCGTGGCTTGGGACAATCTCCTTGCCCTTGAAGGCCTCTTCATCCAATTGGCGTTGAAGGTCCAAGAGGAGAACGTGGCCATCAGTTGGTCTTGGGACGAAGCCAAGCACTATATCCTAGACATTGTTGGTGATAACGTGGAGGCCAACGGTGATCTGATCAACATGCTTGTCAGGAGCGCCAAGGACAACAGCGACCATTTGCGGGCTTCGACGGCCAACAAGACTTGGCAAGCGCATTGGACACGACGATGTGCTGACATGATGGCGCAGCTTCGAAAGAGTTGGGAGGAAGAGAAGCCCAAGCACGTCCTCTCCAAGCTGTTCTTGAGTGAGTGGGATACACCTATGCCCCGCTNTGCCCCGCTCCAAAGGAATTTGTTTCGATGACGTTTATCTCAATGAAGTGTGGGAGATCACTCCAAAGTCGCCAGAAACAAATTGCTACTTCAAACTCGACTATAACTACTACTATGAAAACGTGGTGCAATCTCTCCTGATCTTGATCTCCGATCTATCAGAACGAAGCTACGCACATTCCTCCAGTCCGTCTACTACAAGAACGACCACCTTTTTCAATTGAAGCTGGCTTTCATGCATGCCGCATTTCTTGACAAGTGCACTGCCAAGATGATTTTTGGGATAGGTCGTGGAGGAGATGGCAAGGGTATGGAAGCTGTGCTGGACACGGCCCTGTTTGGAGCCAGTGCGACTCTCGATTGCGGAGTATTTCTGGATAGAATGGAGTTCAGAAAGTCCGCAGAGTTAGCTGGGAACAAGGCATGTATTCGCATCCAGGAGATGGACCGCAGTGGCCATTTCGTTGCGGATGTATGGAAAAGGTTCGTAGTTGATGAGGAAATCGACTGCCGTGTTAACTACGGCTTTACTTCCAAAAGAAGGTTCGGTTCAGCACTCAAAGTCCAAGAACTCAACTTCGAAAACATACCTGTCATCGAGGAGTCCAGGGACAGACAGAAGTCATGCGAGCAATTGCGAAGGCGCGTTGTGTGCTTCATGATNAATCCCAAGGAGGGGACCTTCCGCTACATCCCCCAGGATGAGTTGAAGTCGTTCCTATCCCATCCAGTCACAGCGGCTATCTTCCTTCGGGATTGGTGTATTCCTTTCTTCCAAGACAATTCCACTCAGGAGTGCTTGGACATGATTAACGATCTGGAGGCAGTCCACCCGGATGTGGAGAGAGACACACAATGGCTGGCGCTTTGCTTATCGGGATCATCCACGCCTCCGCCAGGTGAAATCATTGACATGGTGTCCGAGTCCAATGAGCGTGTCTTGGATGTTCACGAAGCAACTCCGTGGAAAAGAGTCATCAGGGAATACCTGATCCTCAAAGTGGAATCGCTTCCCGGACATATCAGTTCTTACAAGGGGAAGCGAACCAAGATGTCAGTGGAAGCAGTTGACCATGCTGGATGTATTCTCTTCAAGCAGGTTCATGCCCAGTGCTTTCAACAAACTACTGGTTCGGTGGCCCAAACTGTCCTCTATCATGGAGGATCTCGGCGGGTCGACAGTCTTTGGATCGTGGAGCTCGTGGACATGTCCTTTCCAGCTACTGAATGATCAAGAGNACAAACTACTGGTTCGGTGGCCCAAACTGTCCTCTATCATGGAGGATCTCGGCGGGTCGACAGTCTTTGGATCGTGGAGCTCGTGGACATGTCCTTTCCAGCTACTGAATGATCAAGAGAAGTGGGATGGAGTTGCCTTCGAGGAAGGCCGTCGCGCTGTCCTCATACACAAACAGACTGGTGATGATGAGTCAGGTTTGGGGCGAGTCACTGTCTATCGTTGTCATGAAAGTGTTGACTGGACAGCTCTTCGTACTTATGCGTCATCTGGCAACGACAGACGCCAGAACATCTTAGATGCGTACATCCAGAANGGTTTGGGGCGAGTCACTGTCTATCGTTGTCATGAAAGTGTTGACTGGACAGCTCTTCGTACTTATGCGTCATCTGGCAACGACAGACGCCAGAACATCTTAGATGCGTACATCCAGAAGCATGTCGACTCCGGTCACAGAGACAATGAATACTCTATCCTGCCGGTCGAGTACTACAGACTTCCTCATTATGGACGTGCTCTTGTGCGTGGATTAGGTGGCCAGAAGTTGACTAGGGAAGCTANCGACTCCGGTCACAGAGACAATGAATACTCTATCCTGCCGGTCGAGTACTACAGACTTCCTCATTATGGACGTGCTCTTGTGCGTGGATTAGGTGGCCAGAAGTTGACTAGGGAAGCTAAATTGGCGGCATTTGGCTCACATTGCGCAGAGATCGATGCACCCTGTTGCCATCCTCGTCTTCTAGCCCATAAGCTCATGGTCTACAACCTCTGGGATGCGGAGAAGTACCCGATGCTGANTGTCAAGAACTTTCAGGCATGGCGAAAATGTCTGATGGAGTACATGGAGGTGCCCATGGAGAGCGCGAAGACGGAACTCATCAGAATTTTCTATGGAGGCAAGCCAAGTGCCGAGATTCGCACTCGTGACGAGGAACGAGTTACGACCGTGTGTGCTAGGCCGTCTATCCCTACTACTATTCCGAGATATCGAAGGTATCTCGGCTAGAACGAAGTTCGTCGCTATCGTCGCTCGNTCGCTCGACAGGATACCATGTTGCTCTGTGCAGTACATGTCTGGAGAGCAGGATAGCCTGACTTGAAATGGCTACTGATGTGAATCCACGTGGCCATTTTGGATAAGTCCCCCAAGGGGCGGTAATTTTGAAGTAGGGGGTAGTGAAAGGGAACGTGGCTAGGAGCCACGCATTCATGGATTCCCCCGCGACTTCGCCTCGCTCGGATACCTCGGCTAGGTCTAGGACTCGCTCGGCCANCCCACCCTACTGCCGCCGGGGTCACCCGAGCTAGTATGGGAGAGGGCACTCGTTCCTTACTCGGACGGGATAAGCAGTCCGCTAGATCTGGAGGATGCCGGCAGGAGAGAACAGAGGGCATCGTACTGGATATGTGCTATGCACATTTGGTGCGGCGAGGCTTCGGAGTTCTCGAGCTGGCGAGCCTCCGTTTAGAGGAGAGCGAGGATATTGGTTACCAGGTGGCGGAGGAGCTGAANGCACATTTGGTGCGGCGAGGCTTCGGAGTTCTCGAGCTGGCGAGCCTCCGTTTAGAGGAGAGCGAGGATATTGGTTACCAGGTGGCGGAGGAGCTGAACCTGCAGTACGAGCAGTACATGGGCGACTCCGTCTACCTCTGGCTCCAGGAGGCTAAGGAGGGGGCGAGGATAGTTCGCCGGACCACGGGCTACCTGGCTGGTGCTATTGCCTGGATGGACCGGCATTGACGACCCCGATGATAGCGAGCCCCCTCCCCCGAAGGGCGAGCGGCCAAAGAGGCTACTCGACGAGGGATCCCTGGCGCAGGCTAGAGAGGAACGCCTTCAGGACCTCTGGGCTAGCAAGGTAAGGGAAGAGCTGGTCGAGTCCAAGGCCCCCGTGATAGACAAGCTAGCGGGAAGCCTGGACCCGGAGAGAGCCGTCCTCCTTCTGGGCGTCACCATCTATGGCCGTTGGAGGATATGGCTGCGAGGGGCTAAGGCGAGGGACCCTCCCAGGTCGCCGGCTGATCTCGCAGATTATCTCCTGGCCAGAGGCGATGAGCCGTGCGGCCGCACGGTGCCAGAGGCTATACTGAAAGCCGTGGCTTGGATGGAGAAGGTGGCGGAGTTCCCCCTGGAGGACCGGGCTATCTTGGGCAGGATAGCGACGGCGATTAAGGACACCGTGGTGGAGAGACTATCCTGGAAGGCTCCCTTTACTAAGAG
>BGNK01007150.1:0-16103 GCA_003297005.1 Symbiodinium sp. clade A Y106
GGAGCACGCCTGGCGCAGCTAAGGTTTTCTTTGCTCCCTGTTGGGGGCAAAACAGATGATCAGGATCCTGAGGTCTTTGGCCACGGAGGTCCTGTACATCTTCTACAAAACCTTCGCACAGAGTGCGTCATTGACACCGTTCAGGCTGCCGCCTACCTTGGCCAGGCTGTCGTGTTCCTCTACAAGGCCATTGACTACGATGGCCTTGAGTGCCCCAACAACTCTCCTGTTGGATGCGCTGCCAGCGTCGCAGGCTTCATCACGTCCATCAGCTGGATCGCCTCGTACCTGTCCTTTGCGGCCAACGCCTGTGGCCAGGCTGTCAACAACGGTGCGCTCTGTGCTGGTGACTTCACCGCTCTTATGGCCAACTTCGGCGAGATCGCAACCGTGGGCGCTGCCGCCAGGGCGGACTGCGACTTCGGCAAGAATGCCCTCCAGATCCTCACGCGCACGGAGACGATCTCCCCTCCCTGGAAGGAGTTCGTCCCGGCAGGAGCCTCGCCGGCCGTCGACAAGGCCTTGAAGATCAAGGGTCACAAGGACCAGCAGCGCAACCGTGACTATGACATCGTGCAGTGCGCCGTGGACGTCACCAACTCCGCCTCCTACATCGTCCGAGTCATCCTCCAGATTCGTGCCGCAGGCAGCGCCTGTGCGGACCCGAAGTCCTGCGCTGTCGGCATCATGAACATCATTTCCTCCTTCGCCTGGATCTCCCAGTTCACGGCCCTCGCCGTCTCGGACTGCCAGGTGGGCGCCGATCAGAAGGCCCTGTGCACAGCGGAAGCCTGGCTGAATATAGGTCTACTTTTGCACTTGTTGGCATCATCCAACGCCGTCCAGAGCTGAACGCTTGGATCTTATTCGGTCCCTAAGCCCTTAACTCGTAACCCTAAACTCCTAAACCCCTAAGCCTTAAACCCCTAAACCCCTAAATCCCTAAACGCCTAAACCCCTAAGCCCCTAAGCCCCTAAACCCCTAAACCCTAAACCCCAAACCCCTAAGGACATCTCGGACATGGTGGCCGCGCTCACCAACGGCCCGGCTGCCGGCATCGCCTCCACTTCGGACTGTGCTGACCTCTAAGTCGCCAGCTCGCAGCGAAAGAGCTGCGACGTTTAATCGCACACCGTCGCTAGGGCGGCGGCTGCTCAAGAAGGCAGTCTTCAATAGCTGTCGATAGCCTGAACTGATTTTTCGGCCCCCGATCAGTCAACCGTGTTTCCAGAGGCTTACTGACAGGCAAACCTGCAGTGAGCCCTTCTGGAAATTTGGGGCCAGTGATCGTATCGTCTTGAAGTAGGCAGAAAACTCCAGCGCCAGCGGGATGCAAGCGCATCAATAGTAACTAATAGTAGCTACCACACAACCCGAGTGCGACCAATGTAGCAACTAATTAGGATAGTTGAGAGGTGTTCATAGATTTGGTAGCTCCAACTCCCTGCGACATCTCCGCAAATAGCTTGTCGGAGTCATACATGCACTGCATAAACGTTATCGTATTGAACTGCAATCCATAGAGAACTTCAGGAATTTCTTGCCTCTGCAATCTTTGTGGACTCAACCCAACAACGGCCTTATTATACATCTTCATACCAAACCGCAATTCTGCTCACGGAATAGTCGGTGATTCTTCGGGTGTAGTTGGCCCTCAGGTAGACCAAACATCTCTTGAATGTTACTTGCCATTGTTGGAGTGATTGGGTTCCCTTATAGTCCCTACATAATCAGGAAAAATCCCACTACACTGTTCTCCTATGAGGACCCCTACACCAGGTTCCTCAGCGATTCAACATAGGGTTTCGGGGTATGTTAACCATAATACGGAACCCTAAGGAACAATATTGATGACTATTTAGGCCCCTATATTAGGGTGTTCTGCTCCTCCGAAGACAGAACAACTTCAAGGTCGCTGCTGAGAGTACGTAGCATGCCCTTGCATTCTATCTTCTATTCATTCTAGGTTTCCAGCAATACCCTTGTGCCTTTTTCTTTTACGGGTTGCATGACTAAAGACCAAATAAGATCAAATAAGAGAAAAGAGGGTGCTCTCATAATTACGGGGCTACTGGGGAACCTCGTTTAGCTTCTTTTCTTGCAAGCCCTACGCCCCAAAGCCCGACAAAAAGCCCCTAAACCCTAAACCCTAATGCTCTGAGGTGAAGTGCCTCGCACGGCATCCACGGTTGGGGCCCAGCTACGCGGGAGTCGTGGCGACGTGCCTCGGGGGCAGTTGGGGGGGGGGACCTTTTGGGTTTAAGGCCGTTTAGGGTTTAGGAGTTTAGGGTTTAGGAGTTTAGGGTTTAGGGTTTAGGAGTTTAGGGGTGAAGATGTCGATAAGATTGGGGAGTTATGTCAGGACTGCGACTTTGAACTTTGAATGGCAGAGAGTCTTGAGGTTCCCTAGGTCGGGCTGCGCTTTCGGGTGCGAGCTTTCGGGTCTAGGGCTTCGGCGAGGCTGGACAGAGACACCAAGCTGGACCAGGGTTTAGGGCCTTACGGTTTAGGGATTTAGGGGTTTAGGGTTTAGGGATTTAGGGATTTAGGGGTTTAGGGTTTAGGGATTTAGGGATTTAGGGGTTTAGGGTTTAGGGATTTAGGGTTTAGGGGTTTAGGGGTTTAGGGTTTAGGGCCTTAGGGTTTAGGGATTTAGGGGTTTAGGGTTTAGGGCCTTAGGGTTTAGGGGTTTCGGCGTTAAGCTCCTGGCCGAAATTCCATTCCGGGATTTCGGGGTTTAGCGCTACCCTGCCACAGGACCCCAAACCCGAAAACTCGACATGAAGGTTTCAAATAATGGTTTCACCTTCACAGTCTGTAACAGCTAATAAAGTCTAAACTGTAGTATTAGTAGGGTATACTAGACTCGACTGCCTTATACTATAAGGTATTGTAGTATATTATACTACACTACACTATGCCATACTAGACCATACTATATCATACTACACCACACTATGCCGATACTTCACGATACTAGACTACAACATACCATACTACAAGAGCTCTTAGTTATCCCGTATTATACTTGACACCGTGTTCTCCTTCTTGAGGCCTCTGCCTTGAGCTTAGCCAGCGACAGAATGCAAAGAGTATCGGACCGGATGAACGTAGTGAGCCAGAAACCCGCAGAGTCTTTGGGTTTAGGGCTTCAGGATAAGGCCCCTATCACCCTATCACCACAACAAAGAACTCCGTGACAATGGCGCCTATTTCGGTTCCCTGGGCAAATATTCAACAAAGCGCACCATACAGCCATAACCCTCCCACCCAACAAAAAAGACCGGACCAGGAAGCTCTTGGATCACGATGCAGACGTCAGGCCCATCTCTTTCTATTAGAGAGTGTGTTCGTGGTGTTGGTTTCGGATTTAGTGTTGTGAGCCCTAAACCACCCGAACCCGAAACCGTCCGAATCCTTAAAGCAACATGACACTCCCTGCTAGGGCCTCCCCGCCCTCTGGAGGGACATGGCTCCTCCGTCGCATGGGGTTTAGACAGGGCTTGGAGGGTGTTTCAGGAGAGGAGGATGGGGAGAGGGTGCGCCAATGCTGGCACAAGAGATGGATCCAGAATGCGAAGCTCCGGCACTCAAACCCCTGTTAAAACATAAACAACGATAGCCAAACCTTTTCAACTCCCTTACACCCTCCTACGAAAAACAATACAAATCGGTTGAACATACCGACGAAGCCCTAGACAACCCGGCCAAAGGCCTTGTACAAGCCCCGCAAGAACCCAACAACATCCGATTAATCCCCCTTCTCCCTTCCCTTCCCCCCCAAAAATGCCACAAGCCCTAAACCCCATTCACCCTGCTAACTATGGCAATCCTGATCCTCAAACAAACCCTAGTTCCAAAACCCCAAAGCCTAAATCAAGCCTTTCTTAAAATTACTAAAGCCGCTAAAAGCATTGGGAAAGATAGGCAGTTCTCAAGATAAGAGTCGTTGCTTAGCAACCTCGAATTTCACTAGCGCCAGACGGTCTAGAGCTTGCGGAAGAAACCCTAAACCCTAAACCCTAAAGCCCTAAAGCCCTGAAGCCCTGAACCCTAAACCCTACAACCCCACTATAACTAGCCCTAAACCCTAAACCCTAAAGCCCTAAAGCCTAAAGCCCAGAAAGCCTAAACCCTAAACCCTATAGAAACCTTAAAGGAACCCTCACTTATAGCTTATAACTCCACTTGTCACGACTCCCCTAAACCCTATATAGAACCCTTAAAGGAACCATAAACCCTATAGAACCCTGTTGTTCTCCATCAATTGGAGTCATGTTCGGGTTGGAGATCTCCTCATTGCCGGTTGCCATGTACTTCTTCTTGGGATGTGCAAGATTTGTGCAAGCACGGGAGGTCACGACATGGGCTTACGCTGGCATTCGAATTTTCACTCACGCAGCTAAAGCAAGTAGTAATGACTGCTGTACAAGTCTTCTGTGCTTAAATGCTTTAACCTCATGGTTCATGTGGAAATCTGTGATACATGCCGGCATGGCAGATCGATCATGGAGCTCAGCTCCATTCTTTGCCTTCAAGGCTTGAGGTAAAAAAGAAACATGAGAAGTGGAAGTCAGACCACTAAGCCAAACCCAGCCGGGGACTTCAACACTCCTCCTTGGATGCGTCGTTTCTCAGAAACGGAAATCCATTATCTCTGTCCCCGCTGTCTTAATGTCATCAAGCAATATCGGCAAAAGGACCTACGATTCGTGCTCGACACAGAACGTAGGGCATGACAGTCGGGAAAGATATGGAGAACCCCAGGGGTCCTCGCACTGCTAGTGCTCAGCTCAATCTCACAAAGCTGTTGGTCTGTTAGGCCCGTTGGCCCATCAGTTTGGACACCTACTTCGCACACGTTTCGAGAACTCACAGTTCCTGTCTCCCTAACTCTAGCAACTCCACTAGGAAGGGGTGGCGGAGGTGGTGGAACATCGGAATTAGCAGAACTCCGGGAATGAGTGGAAGTCCAAGTAGTACTCACTCCAGGAGACATAGGCTGGCTGGGCAGTGCAGGAGTTGTGCTGGAAAGAGGATTGACATGGAGATGGACATGCGAGGAGGATTGTACCGTAGGGGGCGGTGGTGGAGCAGCTGGCTGATGATCCGAATGAGCTTCGTCTGAGTCGACGGTTTGAAGACGCTCAGTCGCTTCTCTCAACACTGCCCTTCTTACCGCTTCCTGCCTTCGATGCCTGCGTTGCTGGTGCTCTTCATCTTCCAGGCTCACACTGGCAACCGAGGCTTCAGTCCTTCTCGGGCATGACCACTGTCGAACGCAATGTTTTCCAACTTCCCATACAAACAAAATGGTGCACGCCAACATTACTCCCAAGACATATAAGTCAAGACTAACTGCCCCTATCTCTTCCTCCTCCTGAGAAACCACGGGTGCAACCTGGATCATCATCAAGGCGAGTATCAAAAGAATGCTCTGTCCCTCTGATGGGCTGACACGATGCAGTGCCCGTGACGTGGTCGTCACAGCTTGAACGGCAGGGTCCCAGTCTGAGGGAGGGCCTAAACCTAACATATCGTTAAGGTCTACCAACCGAGGAGCCGGTAATGCCTTGGTCAAAGTGTCAGCGCGCTGAATCTCGCCGGGGCAATGAAGGACCTTCAGGTGGTTCTGGTCCAGCTGCTCACGCAGGTAGCACGCCCTAACTCTTAGGTGTCTGGTTCTTTGTGAACCTCCACCTTCGGCTAAGGTGATGGCTGCAGTGTTGTCAACGTGTAGAGTTTTATCCACTGGGCCTCCCCATAGCTCTTCTATCAAAGTCTCAACCGACTGACCTAACACTATACCCTCAATGGCTGCGATCAGCTCACATTCTGCTGTGCTCAGACTGACAAGGGTCTGTCGACGAGACTTCCAAATTACACACCTGTTGCTCATCATCACCGCCACACCGGTGATCGATCGCTCNTCACATTCTGCTGTGCTCAGACTGACAAGGGTCTGTCGACGAGACTTCCAAATTACACACCTGTTGCTCATCATCACCGCCACACCGGTGATCGATCGCTCACCAAACGGTGCAAACGAAGCATCGGTGTATATAGAAATAGCACTCGTCCCGTCGGGGACCAGGGATAGCCTAAGATTCTTTGTGTTGGCGACATAGGCCAACACTCGCAGCCCTATCTTTATGACAAACTCGGGGGACCTGGTGGTCCAGCTAGACATGAGTCCTACACTGAAACAGATGTCAATACGAGTTCGCTGGGACAACCATAGGAGCTCCCCAGTGATTTTCTGCGCTCGCCTGAGGATGCTCGGATCATAATCCTTTTCTTCTTCCGGGGCAGACTTGATCCATTCCCTCGGGAGAGGGATCGAGGCCTTGACGGTATTCCCAAGTTGGTGGCTCCTAAGGAGTTCATCAATATATCCCTCCTGAGACAGGGTGTAACCCCGAGTCCCAAACTCATCACTTACTTCATAAATGTCAACTCCAAGGAATCTCAAGGCCTTATGGGTTGTGGCTCGTTCGAGGTCTGAACAATCCCATCTACTCCTTATCCAGGTGTGGAATGCTTCTGCTATACTCTGATTGCAAAGCATCAAAATGTCATCTACATACACCAGCACATGACCGATGCAAGTGTTATCCTCAAGAAGGAATTGCCACAAATTCTCATCAGACGAAGACCTCTGAAGTCGTGCGGGTCCTTGGGGAGTGTGGAAGTGTGCCTGGGCAAGCTCTCCGTCTCTGTACTGAGACCACCACTTTGGCGACTCTTTAAATCCGTACACAGCACGACGAACTTCCCAATACTCATCTGTTTGGCAAACGCCCAGGGCAATTAGGATCGCGGGCGGCTTCAACACATAAACCTTCTGCACGGTGCTGGGAATCGGCGCCAACAAAAACGCGCACTTAACATCCGTGGACCAGCATTGACGACGCTTTGCTCCGGAATAGATCAAAACGGTCCTCAAGACTTCTGCGGCGGCTCCAGAGGCATACAGAACCTCTTCCGAGACACTTTTGGCAAAGTTGCCGCACGAGACCACCCGGACCTTGCGCCTATATGGTTTCCCAGGCTTAACCGTAAACACTCCCTTTGCAGGCAACACCTCTACGTTTGGCAGCCTCAAAAGNACACTTTTGGCAAAGTTGCCGCACGAGACCACCCGGACCTTGCGCCTATATGGTTTCCCAGGCTTAACCGTAAACACTCCCTTTGCAGGCAACACCTCTACGTTTGGCAGCCTCAAAAGGTCCTTAGCCTCCTTGCCTCTGCGCCTAATGATGGCATGCATAGCCTCCATGGAGCTTACCTCCTCCTGAGCTGCGGCACACCACCTTGAGAGATGATCGCGCACCTCAGNCCTCAAAAGGTCCTTAGCCTCCTTGCCTCTGCGCCTAATGATGGCATGCATAGCCTCCATGGAGCTTACCTCCTCCTGAGCTGCGGCACACCACCTTGAGAGATGATCGCGCACCTCAGTTGGTGATACCTGATGCACCACTTCTAGGGGGCTAGTGAGGCTGTCAAGAAGTCGCTCGACATTCGGAGTATAAGAAGTTTCCTCTACCTTGTCTATTCTGGTATGATCCTCATCACTCCAAGTAGCCGCATCATTGATACCCGACCTACTGACACAACAGGTGGGAAAAGTACACCTATCCGCGGGATCCCACTATGTGCAGGGGCAGCCGGCACATCAGGCACTCTGGGAGTTCGATGCCCAGGTTTAGAAGCTGGCCGCTTTGACTCGGAGGAAGATTCAGGGAATGATACCATCCTACAGCTGTAACCCGAAGAGCTCAGAGATTGGAGAGGGCCTTCATCCGGGCTCTCGGCCTTCCCAACATTATTCCCGTTATCAACATCCACAAGAAGTGGTGTTTGGGGGGTTACCAGAGCGTTGAACTCCTCCTCGGTCTCAGCTTCCCAGACCGCCTGCATCCACATTGCATGCATCGAGTGTATGTCGGCATCGACGGCGGCAACTTGATGCGACACCACATCAGAAGAGGAACCTGGAATTGAGGTAGACTCATTCTGTCTGCCCCCCAACCCAGAGGCACTGCCTTCAGCATTATCCTCAGTAAGATCAACCGGAGTATGGGTCTCAGGCGGCATCGCAGGGGCTACACGAGGATAATCATTTACCTCTTGCCAATCTTCAAGGTAGGGAATGGGATCCTCTCTCATGGCTTGTGCGTTGATCCCTAGACCCAGTACTGGTGGACCTGGAGCATGATAACCCAGTGTCCTGTTCTGAATGACACGAGGAATCTGCCTTTGGCCTCGATCGAAGAGACACACTTCTCCCGTAGTCAAGGATATCATGTTAGGGTTGTCTGGCCTCACAGTCCCGGTCGGATGTATTCCGGTCATGATGCTGCGAGCATCTTCAAGAGGAAGACCTAGTTCAACTAGATCCTCGACATAAAGAAAGGCAAGATCGGCTGGAGACTCAACTCCCATGAACCTCAAACGCTTAATCGCCCACTCGACTTCGCGTTCTTCTAAGAATTGATACAAATCAGCTTCCTCAAGATTTTTCAGCTGCACGTTTGGGCCTTCGGCAGCACTTGGATCCCATCCAACATGAATGGTGTGAGAGTCCTCTTGAAGATCCTCATCTAGGTGCAGCTGAGGAAAAAACGACTGATAACTGCAAGAGCCCGCATCGGTGGAATCCTGTCCAGGCATGAGGCGGCTTGAAGACGCACCTGTAGAATGCTCATCGGAAGTGTCCCGGGTATCATACCGCACGGCCCTCACCTGCGGTTCTCCAGGTGTGATTTCGGGCAGGACAAATCCCAGACTGACTAAGTAACCCTTATTGCTGGTCAGGATTCACTGCCCTTTGCATGTCAGCCATGGCTACCTAACCGCTTCGAATTGACTCTTTTTACGCGACAAAGAAGAATGCTTCATGAAGCTCACAAATGCTTTCGCAGCANTGCTGGTCAGGATTCACTGCCCTTTGCATGTCAGCCATGGCTACCTAACCGCTTCGAATTGACTCTTTTTACGCGACAAAGAAGAATGCTTCATGAAGCTCACAAATGCTTTCGCAGCAGCCGCCTTGAATATGTTTACAGGTTAGCCGCCTGCCTGCGCTTGGAAAGTTCATGAACTCATGGTTCGACTGCTTGAGATCTCTGGTGTACAAAGTAGATCTATCAATGCAGTCCTAAGGCTATGCCTAAAATCTATACATGTGATGCTGCATGGCACAAGGGGCATGATGTCCGTAGCCTTCCCCTTTGGGTTGTGAGCCACGTATTGCCGGCATCACAGCTGCACGTAATTCACAGCGAGCTGAACTCCCTGGATTTCCTCACTNCTGCATGGCACAAGGGGCATGATGTCCGTAGCCTTCCCCTTTGGGTTGTGAGCCACGTATTGCCGGCATCACAGCTGCACGTAATTCACAGCGAGCTGAACTCCCTGGATTTCCTCACTCCTCCTTGGACTGACCGGAAGGCTCAGGACACATTCAAGGATTGCCCTGATGTAAGTAGAGTTGTGTTGAACACCCGCTCATACTCCCTGGCCCTCTCTAAGTCACGCCCATAATCCGGCGTCTTGTCTGGATCATCCGCAGCACGGTTGCTGCAGTACTGACACAAGCGCCGTCTCTCAACCCTAGCCAGAGTTCCTCGATGTCGAAACGCATGGCAATCATCATAGACATGGAAACACTCTTTATCCGGAACGATGAAGGTCTCTCCAGGGGGTTCATGCACATACCGCAAAATAACTCTTGTCCCCGGATTCTGAATCGGTGAAAACACTGCAGTTTGAATGCCGATCTCGTGGGTCTCCTTTACTCCCTTGGCCAGTCTTCTTAACAACTGCAGCCGTTCACCTGCATCAGCATCGCTTGAGTCCCTCCTTGGCGGATCTGTTCGCTGCCGCCCCTGAGGGAAAGCCGAATCCCTCGCACGCTGCTCCAAGCGGGATCCCAGCCTTCCTTGCACTTCCCGCTGAATGGCATCTGCCGTTGCATCCCTTAGTCGCTGAAGTCTGCGAAGCCTGCGGGCACTCGCTCCAGGAGCAGCCCGATCATATATCATCCATGCAATCCACTTCAACGCTTCCCATGACATCACCCCCAGCAACACTAAGATCCAGAACAACATCCATGTAGCCAGGCCGTAGTCAACAGAGACTCCACTCCCATAGACCACCACGCTCTGATCTTCAATGATGCGTTCTCCACTTGCAGCTTGAGCCAAGACCAGCATAGCAATTAAAACCTTAGGGATCGGGCTAGGGTGCATGCTGCTGCTGCCGCCATGCTCACTGCTATAGCTTTGATCCTCACCGTGCTCCAGGACCTCCAGTGTGCACAGCGACTCCAGCTCATCAACTAAGCCAATCAAACAGCTAAGGGACTTCAACTTTCCAGACGCCAGTGGTTTCGTCAACATGTCTGCCGGCTGCACTTCCCCACTGCAATGGCTGAACTCCACGAGGTTCTTAGAAATCAGCTCACCGATCCAAGCGCTCTTTAGCCTGAGATGTCTCGTCCTCCAACTACAGGATCCATGAGCGATCGCAAGAGCTGATGTGCTATCTGAGTGCATCTGCATCTGAAAAGTATCTATGCCGATGTCCTGGAGTAGTGCTTGGATACCTTGAAGTGCCACTAGCCCTTCTACCGCCGCCTCCAATTCAGCTTCGGCCGTACTCAAACTGATGCAAGATTGTCTCGAGGATCTCCAAGCGATAACATTCCCACCAAGTAGGATCAGCCAGCCAGTATGAGAGCGGTTGGCATCAGGGGCAAACGACGCATCGACAAAACCCGACAGATAGACATTCCTGCTCTCGTAGATCAACTGCCTCCCTATTGTGCGTTGCAAATAGGCTAAGGTTTTCAATCCCACCTCAACTGCCCTCCTTGGCGCACGGGTAGATAAAGACCCAACTAAAGAGCACACGAAAGCAATATCTGGTCGAGTTCGTTGACTCACCCAAAGCAGTTCTCCAGCAATCTGTTGAGCTGCTCTGACATCAGCATCATCGTACTGATCTTCTCCCTCTCCCGCCACAAAGCTTGCAAGCTCCTTGGACAAGGGCACTAGGTCACGACGACGCTGAGGTAGGTCGTGAAGACGGAGTAGTTCTTCAATGTACGACCTCTGAGACAAAGCAAATCCCTGACTCGTCCTTGAAATCTCAATCCCCAGGAAACGAACACCGCCTTCGGTCACAAGCTGCAACGGACTCGTCTTCCAAATGGCCTTGATCGCCGTCGCCAACTCCTTGATGACTTCAGTCCTTCCGCACAGCAGTAGATCATCGACATACACCACCAAGATGCCAATCAGCACAGAGCCCTCCTGCAGCACGGACCACCACGACGGCTCCACGCGTCCTTGGAGGAGCGTGACTTTCTTGCCATTCACAGTCAGCTGAACCTGGGCTAGCCTCATATCCCGATAGGTGCTCCACAGCTTTGGACTTTCTTGAAGTCCATAGACCGCATGCGTCAACTTCCACAGCTCCCCTGGTCGACACAAACCCGCCCGGACAAGCACCTTGGGTGGAACTCCATACACAAGCGGGGCTCCTTGAACTTCTGCAAGAGGCGTCTGCAAAAACGCCGCGACTATGTCGATCAAGCCCAGGTTCCAGCTGAAGAACTGAGAGAGAGCGATCGCCGCACGGACAACCTCTGCCGGAGCTGTACTCGCATATATTTCACCAGCATGATGGGAGGCTAAATTTCCACAGATCACAATGCGCGCCTTCCTCTTGTAGAACTCCTTTGGCTTCTCCTCCTCGACAGAAGGATCTGGAGGCTTGATGGTATATACGACTTTCATTGGTATCAGCTGTCCACGTTTGGTAGCTAGGTCCTCCTTGACGGTGGCGTCATCACACATGACCTTGTCAACTGCATGATCCAACGTTCCCACCTCCTTCGTCAAAGATGGGACCCATTTCTCGAAAACCTCAATAACTTCCTTGGGACTAACTGTATACACCACCGACAAAGGCGATGACAAACTGCCTAGGATCTCTTCCACGCCCTCAGTGTACGTGACTTCAGTCTTTCTCAATGCTGGGCCCCCACTTGCACCTTGAGGTAGGTCAGCCGTCTGAACTTTCCCATTGTCACCTTCCAGGACCAGTTGCATTTCCCAACTTTCCCAGCTTTCACAAGGGATATCCCTCGAGACAGCACTGAGCATGGCAGACGAGGTAGTAGATGAAGACGACCCACCTGAAGTTCTTTTCGAAATCGACCAATCACACTTGAACAGGTATTCCCCATCAGATGTTACAATGGCTTCTTGCCATCCGCCACCACGAACAGGAATGATCTCCTCTTCGACTTGCTTAACTGGATCCACCGACGATACCGACAACGCATTGATATATACTTCAGGGGTGGGGTCTGCATCATCAAGCGGTAAAGGAAACTGCAGCTCCCACAACATCTCACGATCAGCCCGAGGTACAGAGGCGAGCAGACCGGGGGTGTAGCCAACGATCGCGATGCGCTCACCCTTCCATGGTAGAACTGCATGACGACGGTGAGGGTCAAAGGTGAACACTTGTCCCTCCTGCAGCGGAAAGGCGCATCCATATCTCGCTCTTCCGTCCCTTGAAACAAGCTCAATNGACGACGGTGAGGGTCAAAGGTGAACACTTGTCCCTCCTGCAGCGGAAAGGCGCATCCATATCTCGCTCTTCCGTCCCTTGAAACAAGCTCAATCACTCTTCCAGACACCACATCACCACGTCTCGGCATAGTCAAAGGGAGCACATAGTTCACAGCCCCGAGAGCATTGTTTTTGTCAATGTGGACCTCCCTCTCGGTATTCATAGAAACGTACACCGCTGCAAACTCCGCGNTCACCCTTCCATGGTAGAACTGCATGACGACGGTGAGGGTCAAAGGTGAACACTTGTCCCTCCTGCAGCGGAAAGGCGCATCCATATCTCGCTCTTCCGTCCCTTGAAACAAGCTCAATTACTCTTCCAGACACCACATCACCATCTCGAAGTTCCATCCAAAGTTCGCCACCACGTCTCGGCATAGTCAAAGGGAGCACATAGTTCACAGCCCCGAGAGCATTGTTTTTGTCAATGTGGACCTCCCTCTCGGTATTCATAGAAACGTACACCGCTGCAAACTCCGCGNCACCACGTCTCGGCATAGTCAAAGGGAGCACATAGTTCACAGCCCCGAGAGCATTGTTTTTGTCAATGTGGACCTCCCTCTCGGTATTCATAGAAACGTACACCGCTGCAAACTCCGCGTCCGGGGATTTTTCCTTGATCATCCTCGTCATCAATTTTGCAAACCACGGTCTCTCCACAGTCGCCTTGGTGACTCCCAGACGTCCTCCATGACGAAACATTCCATATACGCGCTCGTCATCTGGTAGTAGGCGCGCAGCTTCTCGGATCAACTCCTCCGCCTCCTCCTGGGACCAATCACAGAGTAGATCTTCAGCACGCTTCCGAAGGACTCCCTCGTCGACGACTAAAGCCTTTGACACTCCAACCACATCACCAGAACCTGACGACTTTCCTCTGACTCTGCGCTCCGGAGAACCAGGGAGCTCAGCTTCGAACTCAGCCCCAAGCGGTCCTGGATCGTGTAAGCCAGCGCGAACATGTAAGGTGTGGACGAACCTCTCGCCGTCATCGTCTTTCGCATAGACCAAATGTCCCTTGCTCAGGCTGTCTGACAGTCCTATGTAGACACCCGCGTGCCACTTTGGAGCTAAATCGTCGAGTTTGGGTCCATCCATATGCCGCTTTCTCACCAGCACCTTAGCTCCGTATGGGGCAGCAAGCCTTGGCTCAAATCCCAGAACATTTCCCCTTTGCATCGAGGCCCGGCACGAGTATCGTCTACGGGTGTTTACAACTCGTAGTCCCGCTGAGAGCAAAAGCGTCCTTGCCCTCTGCTTCAACCACCGGATAGTGGATTCTGCTGTTCCATTGGTTTGATGAACCCCAGCCTCAGAAGTGGTAACACGGATCCCCTCGCCCTTAAGCCACTGTTGGGTACCACGGGCTCGAAACTCCATGCCACGATCAGTGTGGAACCTTAGTACGGGAATGNTTTGATGAACCCCAGCCTCAGAAGTGGTAACACGGATCCCCTCGCCCTTAAGCCACTGTTGGGTACCACGGGCTCGAAACTCCATGCCACGATCAGTGTGGAACCTTAGTACGGGAATGTTCAGGGCCTTGCAATACAGGACCACATCTTGGACTGCCTCCAGAACTGTCGTAGCCTTGTCATCCTTAAGACCACAAGCAAAGATCAGGTTCACAAGCTCGGGCGCCGTCAAGTCCGAGTCCTCCTCAGGATTGCGTCTGGGGACCTCTTTCGGCTCAAAGTCCTGCCCACTTTCCCCGTCTCCTGGGGCTTCTTCAGATCTTTTGTGGTCTTCCCCTTCCAGAACCAGGCCATCGTCGTGCTCCTCGTAGTTCGCCTGGTCAACTTCACCCGGATCGTACTCAACTCCNACGACCATCGTCAACAAAGCTTCGAGGAATTCTCAGCTTGGCAGCGAAGATGTACTTAAACGGCTTTGGGAACGCCCCTCGGGCATCCGGGTCTACCCCACCGATCTTCACTGGACCAGAGAGGTCTGCTGACAACACAAACGCCGCTGGATGCTCCACTCGTGAGTGCCTTCGACCCGTAGCTCCAGCCTGAACACAAACAGCACAATCAGCACGGAACGGAAGATGCCCTCTTCGCACATGCTCTCTCCACTGCTCCGCGCTCATCTTGAGCATCCTTGGAACCTTACCCCAGTCTCGCAAGGCCAGAGCAACATGTTCCCTGAACTCCGTTGGCCACACGCACGCAGGTGATCTCTCTGGGGTCGGTCCATCCGACTGCCACCTCAAACGCAAGCCATCCAAGTGTCGAAGAGTGAGGTTTGTGCCAATCGTGGTATGCCTTGTGAAAGCCTTTCCCAGGCCTGCCATGTCAAAGCTATGGGTGTTCAGCCCAGCCTCCAAAGCGTACTCTGTCCATAACGGGGTTCTCCAGAAGCTCACCACATCAGGATACAGAGGGTCCTGGAACTTCAAGTAACCGCGTGGATCACGAGGATGCTCCAACAAAAACCCCACTTCATGGCGTGCCTCTGGATCAGGTTGAGCCCTTATTCTCCCTGCAGTAGACAAAGCATGCAAGTAGATCATCCTGGTGAGCAATTGAGTCTCTTTGTTGACTAACCACACATCCGCATCTGACTGCCCCCTCCAGTTCCCGAAAGGATAATCATTCGAGCGAACAGGTTCCGGTCCACCCACCACGTGTCTGGAGATCATGAAGGTGCTCTGTGGAGGACCGCCAACAATCGCAGCAATCTTTCCTTTTCAGGCTGCATATTCAAGGGCTCTCCAGGTTCCAGGCCGTAAAACATCATGTGTTTTGCCCCTTTCTATATCAAGGTCGAGGATAACATAGCCGTGGCCCTCGAGGTAGTGCAGGTCACGCTTCTCCTCCTTGCCCGCAAAGACGTGCACAATCCACTTGTTTGAAGACCACAGCCGCTTGCGCATTCGCCGGTTCAAGTGCTCCAATCCTCGAAGAGATTGCCAGCCGTTCGCCTCAGGGAGCGCATCCACCAAGTCAGCCTTGCAAGGCTGGGGAACTTCCTTCAAGAAGGGAGCCGCATCAACTGCCTTCAGGGCCTCGGACGCCAGCTCACTGTCCACATACGAAATCAGATGATCGAACCAATTTCGCTCCATGGCCAATGCCGCGGCACGAACTCGCTGCCGAGTATCTGCAGTGTTTGTTCGAAGTTCTTGTAGACGACTGTCTTCCAACTGCGCAATCAACTTCAGGGCCTCATGCTCAGTGATCTCAGGACAGCCTTCTCGGACCCGAAGATTGATCACCTCCCCATTGCGCCCCACCAATCTGCACTTGGTCTTGCCCCAAGTCATAGTGTAGCCAAGTTGGCTCACAAGGGCCCCCAGTGGAACAATCGGCGAGGTAGACGTAGCCGAAGTCGGTGAATGCCGGGGAACCAAAATGGTGCCTGCTTCGTTCATCTTCAAACTCACCGACTCTCCTCCTGCCAGGTTCACCTTCACTGGCACTGCTGCATCCCACTCTGCCCTCGAAGCCGCC
>BGNK01007151.1:9692-19720 GCA_003297005.1 Symbiodinium sp. clade A Y106
ACCCCTTTAAAGGAAGCCTACTATAGACCCCTTTAAAGGAAGCCTACTGTAGACCCCTTTAAAGGAAGCCTACTGTAGACCCCTTTAAAGGAAGCCTACTGTAGACCCCTTTAAAGGAACCGAGGTGCACTCAGTGAAGGGTTTGGGGTTCAAAGTCCAGGGTTCAGGCTTTTGAGTTTAGGGCCGTCGAGGGCTCAGGGCGTAGAGTCTTTTAGGGTTCCTTTAAAGGGATCTATAGGGATTAGGGGTTTAGGGTGTTAGGGTTTAGGGTTTAGAGTTTAGGGTTCAGAGTTTAGGGCTTCTAGTTCAGGGCTTAGAGCTCAGGGTTCTGAGGGGTTTTAGGCGACCCTCTTGGGATTCTTCACCTTCCAGCCTCCATGTCGTTTCCGGATGCCAAGATAAAGGCGAGGTTCGGACCTGACTTGCTTCAGCCGATGGCTCAGATTGCAAAGAGAAGCCCTGAGAGCAGCCTAAGACCACTGAAATAAGGAACCTATGGGTAGTTATCAAAATTATGATCCCTTTTTGGGTACCCTAAATAATAGGTGCCGTATTATAATAGGGACCAAAAAGGGACCATAATTTTGACAACCACCCATATATGCCTATATTCAATCATAGTATTGAGGCCCGTATAGTTGAAGGTATATTCCTTGTGCCAGGGGTCGGGGGCCTCTCCAGGAACCTTCAAATGTGCAGGCTGCGTTAAGCTTCGCACAGAAGCCCTGCACGTAAGCGGACTTCACCAATCGAAATTGTTGCGGCCCTCGCGCCTGAAGGCAGTGCGTGTACAGCCCTGCAAGTTGTGGGAGATGGAAACCATGTAAGGTCGTTCTGAAGGAGGATGTCATTCAAGTTACAAGGCGTTAATTGTCGAAGGAACCTTAAAAGGGATCATAATCTACAAATGATGAAGATGGTGATGAATATGGTAGTCATAATGATGGTGGTGATCTGGGTAGTAGCAGTAACCATTTCGATGAGGAGGAGGAGGAGGAGGAAGAAGAAAACGAAGAGGAGGAGGATGCCGATGCTGACGGCGATGTTGACGAAGACAATAATGTCGATGATGCCGGCCATGCTGACGATGACGTTGACGATGAGGAAGGTGATTGATGACGATGGCGATGACGATGGTGAAGACGATGGTGACCATGATGATGACGACGATTCCGACGACGACAATGATGATGATGACGACTACGGTAACCATAGCAATACTCATAGAAGTATTAGTAATGAGATGGATAATTATATAAGGCCGATCGCGACGATAACTACATAACAGTCAGTAGACTCCAGTACTCGCTTCGAAATCCGCAAGAGCCTACGCTGGCATACAGTAATGAGTAATGATACTAACAACAAACCATGCATGAACCAGAACAGGAACAGTACAGCTCACAATGCTAAGAGCAGTCGAGGGCAGTCGCATGTCAACTCAAGAAGCCCTAAACATTGAACCCCCTCTACGCGCTGCACCTTGCAAAGGGCGCTGAATCCGATCCTGGCGAAGCGCAGGTGTGCCTGTGCTCTGTTGAGTGCTTGGGTGCTAGGTCTCAGGGTTGAGGGTTCTTGTGTCGTGATTACAGTAGAAGCCGATAAAGTTGGAAACCGGAGTAAGGCCAAATAGTGCTGGGATTCCCTATACATTACTCTTAAGGATTGAGGCTATGGGGTTTCCAACTTTTGGGCTTTTACTGTAGGTCTTTTAAAACGCATGAGGCTTTAGGGTTTAAGGGTTCGCGTGGCTCGTCTGCAAGAAGGGCTCCTCCCAGCCCCCACTGCTCCCCACCCCCGAAAGCTGCACTTCCTGGCCTTTAGCAAGGCTTTGGCGTAACGATTTTCTGTCAGGACGTAGAGTTTGCTGAACCCGAAACCCTAAACCCCATACCCTAAACCCTAAACCCCAAACCGCATACCCTAAACCCTAAACCTTATAATTTCGGGCTGGCTGTTGCCGATCCGTTCCTGGGGCTTCATCTGCCCTTTGAACTCTGCCAGTGTCTCGATTTGACGAGCATGTCGAGGATAGAAACTATACGTTAGGGTTTAGGATGTAGATACTATACCATAATGCGCCCTACCATATAGCGTATATGCTTTAGCATATACTACAGTATACCGCTACATCCACTACCAAATACTATAATACACTATAAGGTACTATAATGTACTAGAATATGCTCTAGTATACTCTTATACGTGCTACAGTATACTATAGTGCACTACACATAACCTACGATAATCTTTCACGATACACAGGACGGGCTTCCCGCCGAACGAGAAGCAAAAGCAGCAGAGTTCCCACTGGCAAATCGTGTTTCCCTCTCACATCCAGTGTCGTTGGGGGCTTGCTGAAACGCCCTCAGCTATGTTTAGCATCTTATAGTATATTCTGGTATATTGCGGAAAATCGTATTCCGACTGGTTGACGAAATCTCACCAGCACAGCCCATCGAGGAGATGCTGCACTTGAGCCAACATGGAAGCGCTCACTCTCCCTCTCTCTTGCCCTCGGATGTCGGCATGTCCTCGCGGACTCCTCGTCAACATAGTTGACCTTGGGGCTTGCGGTCTAGGGCTTTGAAGTCTTGAATTCTTGAAGTTTTGGAAGGCGCAGAACCCCAAACCCTAAACCGTACCCCAAAACCTACTGTAAACCCGAAACCGCCCTGCCCACCAACCGCCCGCCAAGGGACGAAAGCCAGCCCCAGGTTCGTCGAAGTCTTGCTCCCCACCGGCACGTAAACGAGGTCAAAGTTCTTCGTGATCATGTAAAGCCTGGCGACTTAGGGTTTTGGGTGCGGTTTAGGGTTCGGGGTTTAGGCTTTAGGGGTTTAGGGTGTAAGGATTAGGGGTTGGGGGTCTCGAGTACGGCTTTTAGGTTTAGGGTTTAGGGTTCTGCACAGAAAAGTGGCTCAAAGTCAGGGATTAGGGTTGGGCCCCGAAGATGAAGTCGTGCAATTAAGGAATATACCTTAAATATTATAGTAGGATCCCTAATATGATTTAAGGGATATCCCTTAATTAAGGAATATACCTTAAACTATAGTAGGATCCCTAATATGACTTAAGGGATATCCCTTAATTAAGGAATATACCTTAAATTATAGTAGGATCCCTAATATGATTTAAGGGATATCCCTTAATTGAGGAATATACCTTTAAATTATAGTAGAATCCCTAATATGATTTAAGGGATATTCCTTAATTAAGGGATATTGGAGTCTCAAGGCAGATTCAGCTGTCCTCGCTGTGTGCTTAGGCTTTGGGGTTTGAGGTCTAGGGTTTCGGGTTTGGGGTTTAGGGTTACGGGTTTGGGGTTTGAGGTTTAGGGTTTCGGGTTTGGGGCTTGAGGTTTAGGGTTTCGGGTTTGGGGTTTAGGGGTTTCTTTTTTTATGCCCTCTGTTCGGTCAACTGCTAACCTCCAGAGAGCTAGTTTGGCTGAGGGAGGGGACAACTCCTGTACCCTTTAGGGTTTAGGGTTTAGGGTGGTGGCAAGGCAAGCAACAGCAACGACAAGGGTAGCTCACAGAAGTCACGTTAAAGCCGAAAAGCATGGCTCACATCACATCTTTACATCTGGCTTTGATTGTGAGGACACATCCTGCTTATCGAAGCTCTAGTGTAGTGGTACTACCAGTTGCTGTGACCATGCTTCTCCGGGTAGGGTTGGCCTGTGAACAGATTGCGTTCTGCTCGGACACTTGACTTCCACATAGCTGACTTTTCCACAAATCCAAATGCTGTTTCTCTTGAAACCCAGAGACTCCAATATCCCTTAATTAAGGAATAGGACCCCTAATATGATTTAAGGGATATTCCTTAATTCAGGGATATTGGAGTCTCTGGGAATCCCGTGTTGCTTTAGGGCCGAACACAGGATCCGACTGTTGTAAGGTTAGGGTTTGGGTTTCGGGTTGTCCCATGTACTTGGAGGGGCAGGAGACTTAGTAAGTAGGTTATAAGTAGAGTCATAAGTACCCTAAATGGAGTTACCCCAATCATAACCCTACTTATAACCTACTTACTAAGTCCTCTGCCCCTCCATGCAGGGTTGTCCCAAAAAAGGTCCAATCTGAGCCCCCGGCAGGCGAATGAAGGCATCGAGGCTCATACTTCGGGCCACACCCCTGCACCCACAAGCAGACGTGTTTAGGCTTTAGGCTTTGCGGTTTAGGGTTTAGGGGTTTAGGGTTTAGGGTTTAGGGGTTTAGGGTTCAGGGTTTGGGAACCCAAGCTTTGAACTCAAAATCCTCGATGTTCTCTACAGGAGACTTAGAGGATCAGAGGACTTCAGTAAGTAAGGTTATAAGTCCCCTAATTGGGGTTACAAGTAATTATAAGTATAGTTACCTTATTTATAACCCTAGTTACTAAGTCCCATGATCCTTTAAGTAATTGGGGTTATAAGTACTTATAGCCCTGGCTACTAAGTCCCATGATCCTTGAAGGAGGCCTGATCATTATGGTTGTCGCTCCAGCTGGCAACCCATCTGTAGGTGACTCCTGCCAGCATGAAGAGCCAGAAACTGACTCTGCTTCATGGACCATGGTGACTTAGTAACTAGGGCCTAAAATACGGCAACTATACCTATAATTACGTATAATTCCAAACAACCTTCCCCCTGATCTTCCAAGGCTTCTTGGTGTTTTCCGGGCTCTTGTGCCGACCGCTAGAAAAAGAGGCAGGAAAAGAACATACCAGGATGAGCCTATCAGTCAACACGAGGATTACACCTGAACCCTGAACCCTGAACCCGAAAACCCTAAAACCCTAAAACCCTAAAACCCAAAAACCCTAAACCTTAAAACCTAAACCCTAGAACCCTAAAACGTAAACCCTAAAACCCTAAAACCCTAAACTCGAAGCTCGTGAGGATCCGACCGGAGCACAGCGCAGTGCATGTGGCCCCGCCACACACAAACTTTCTTAATGTAGGAATCTGAGAAACCTAATGTAGGAACCTGATTAGGGTTCCTTTAAAGGGGCCTATAAGGGTTACTATAAGGGATCTAGAAGGGTACTGTAATAATGTAGGAACGTGATTGAGAAACCTTGGGCCTTTATTATTAGGGTTCCTTATATGAATCCTACTACTTTGGGGTTTCTTAATCAGCTTCCTACACTATTGACAAAGAGCAGCAGAGCAGAAGACCCTGAACCCCGAGAACCTCGCGAGTTTAGGGTTTCGCCGATGCATCTCTCGAAAAAGCAGAGGTGGCAGAGATGATCGGAAAAAGGGTTTACTGTGCTGCACAGGCCGTACCTATTAAAACAGGGTTTTGAGCTGTGTTATGGTTGAACTCTCAGGACTACCACTGGCAAGTATGTAGGCTTCTATAAATACGCGTGTATAGATAAAGATATAGATAAAGATATAGATATAGATATGCACATGTGTATATATATACACTATATATATATACAATAGACAGATAGATAGATAGGTTAGAGGCGTGAACGGTACAGCGTGAACGGCACACCCACAAACATTCGGCCCGCTGTCTCGTGACCCTACTTGCAAGGATTAAGGGAGTATAGCAATGCATGGTATAGGGTGTTGCATGGTATTGTATAACAAAGTATAGCATAATTCAGTATTTAGTACAATACTGTATCATAAAGTAAAGTCACTACCATCAGCATCATCCAAAAACATGACCGTTAAAAGCAGAAGCAGCAGCATCGCATCTTCATGATTCGACAACCTTGGCAGGCTTGGGTTTGAAACGAAGAAGATGTGTTTGGTTTGTTCTACTCAACATGTTCGTGATTACTCAACATGTTCGTGATACACCCATACTGATGGGAACAGCAACTACAGCCACTAGAGTCACTAGAGTAAGCATCATCGAACAGATGACCCCAGGAGTAGGGCAGGATTTCTGCCGTTTTTGCGAAAAACCTGCTACTCCTGCCGGAAACACCCCATATCAATCGCTTCAAACCTGAGTTTTTTAAGCTGTCCCCAAGGCTGTTGAATTTTCTGCTTCTTGCACATGCATAGTTCTAGTCGACACCTCATGTGGCATCGGGTCCTGGTACTTGAAATACCCCATGATGGGAACAGGATCTGCTTGGCGGTCCCTGCCTCTCCCTGCGCATGGGCTTCAGAAGCAGGCACACGCACACACAAAATCCAGGCGCACCTGAACCTGGTTCGCTTCAGTGGGAGCAGATCAGATTCTTAGCCCCTAAACCCTAAACCCCGCAACCCCTAAACCCCTAAACCCTAAACCCTAAACCCCTAAACCCCTAAACCCCTAAACCCTAAACCCTAAACCCTAAACCCCTCAACCCCTAAACCCCTAAACCCCTAAACCCTAAACCCCTGAACCCCTAAACCCTCAAACCTCAACACTTTGAAAGCAGAACTCCCAAGCCTCCCGGCAGCAGAGATTTTCGTCCGCGTAGGGAACGATTGGCCAAAGCAGCGCTGCTACAACAGGGCACAACTACTAGAATGTATATATACTATAATATACTATAACATGCTATAATACACTGTAAGATGCTATGATATACCAGAATATACTATAATATGCTATAATATACGATAATATACTATAATATACTATAATATACTATAATATACTATAATATACTATAATATACTATAATATACTATAATATACTATAATATACTATAATATACTATGATATACTATGATATACTATGATATACTATACTATACAGCGGAGTAGCGGCCAGAGCTTCACTGAAGATCGAGCCCCTATGGCGGCAGACCCGCTGACTTCAACAGCTGCTTTTAGGGTTTAGGCTTTAAGGGTTTAGGGTTTAGGGGTTTGAGGAAGTCTGCGCAAGCAGGTTTAAAGCGTCAACAACGATCCAGACCTTCACTGACATCGCTGGCAGCTTGAAGAACATGAAGTCAATATCCACCGTCTTGTGCCTGAACTTCCAAGCTGTTCAAAAACTGCCTGAACCCTAAACCCTAAACCCTCTCCCGATGTCCATTGATCTTACCAAGCCGCGTCAAGTGTTTCTGTAAATCTGCCTTCTGCTTCATCTGCGACTCCCTTCGCAAAGCAGCGACTGACAATCGGTGCAAGTCAGCAACAGACCGCCTGAATGTCATGATCTCTTCCCAAATTTCCATGACCAGGTCGTTTGAGTGCTGCTCCAGAACCTGACAATCAACCCGCACACGCTTCTCCGAACCTTCCTTCGTGCGTGCAGAGTGTCCCGGGCCTCAAGCAGGGATCTTGCCAGGACCTTGCTCCAGCGCAGAGGAGCCGCGCATGGACCCATTACTATGACCATACAAAAATTGAAGAACACATTAGTGCTATACTCATTCTTACAAATAATGTTTGATATGATTGTGTTTATTATTTCACAAAGCGAACGAAGCGAACACACTGCCACTCGTCTTCATGGTTCTTTGTGGTTAATGCGGGAAGGCATCCCCATGATAGTCCTTTATAGTCGTCCCTACTTGGAGGAGCAAGGGACTTAGTAAGTAAGGTTATAAGTACCTTACTTGGGCTTTCAAGTAGTTATAACTAACGTTACCATATTTACAACCCCAGTTACTAAGTCCCATGATCGTTTAAGTAAAACCCGTTCTCCCATTCCCTACTAACAACCAGTGAGTCTTTTTGGACGCTGCGCCGCGAGCAAATCACAGCCCGTGGCTCAGCTATCCGAGAGGTCGATCACGTCGCCTAGTCAGGCTGCAAGACTAAGTCCAGTAAGCAACCAGTGTCGTTAGTCTGATGATTGTTCTTGTTCTTGTTATTTCTATGATGATTATTACAACTATTATGACTCTAAGAAATGAACAACATGTTAGTGGTGTTAGTACTGCTATTTACATTGCTATTAATAATACTACAAAAAATATTGTTAGCATTGTTGTTATTAATATCGGTATTGTAGTTGAGATAATTATTGTTGTGATTGTTGTTATGCTTATTGGTGTTATTCGTGTTGTTGTTATTAGTTATCTCAGTATCGCTGTTATTGTTTTCAATACTACTGTTGGTACGATTGAGATTAGTATGACGGTCATTACTACTAACTACCAATACAATTATTATCAACTTCCGGCGTCTGGGCTTCTGCATGCTCCCGCCTTCCCTATCGCGCTTGGTGCCCTTGGCAGCGGAGTCCGCCCGCCATAACCTGCAGTGTGGCTAACGCTTGAAGGTTTATGGTTTAGGGTTTGGGCTTAAGGATAGGGCTATAAACGTCCCCCCACGCTAAGTAAACCCGACAATAAGTTTAGTAGCCCTTGCAGGAACCCCCCAAAAGTAAGCCCTTACAGAACCCTTCTGGTAACCCGATATTCGAGTTACCCTGCTAGCACCTCAAGCCCAAACCTCGTAGTGGTAGCATGATAATAATACCCCAAACACTTAATAATGGTCACCTTATAACAGTAGCCCGTACAAGGCCGCTTACAGCTTGATGAACCCAACATACCTAGACCGCCTGAAGGATGCAGAAAGTAGATCCCCCAATTGGGGCTCTACCAGTAAAGGGTATATACTTTATAGTACCCCCCCTTTAAACGAACCCCCCCGTTAAAGAAGCCCTTAAAGGAACCCTAAACCCTAACCTGAAACCCCCCCTTAAAGAAGCCCTGACAGCCTGGGAGGGGGCCACGGCGGTGAAACATCGCTTTTGCAAGCAGCGAGATGCCTCACTGCACTTCAGGGTTCAGGGTTTAGAGTGTAGGGCTTCGGATTTAAGGGTTTCGGGTTTAGGGGTTTAAGGGCTTAGGGTGTAAAGGGCTTAGTGTTGAGGGGTTTAGCGTCTAAAGAGCTTGAATGAAAATTAGAGTTTAGGGTGTAGGGTGTGCTCCACAGGTCGCACACTTTGCTTGGTGGTGTTGGCTTGGATTTTTCCGGTTTGGCTCGCTGTGAGTTGTGTATCGGTGGTCTTGGGGTGGGCATGTCTTTACACTACAGCGCGTTTATCAGTGGATTTTGCAGATATGGATGTGTCAAGAAGCAAATTTGGGGGGGGCAAACCCTGTCCAATCAACATTTATGGTTTGTGCGGGGGTACGTTCTGGGCCGAAGGGCCCAAAAATTGATATGTTCCCTCACTCTTCTCATTTACAAGAGCATGCAACGCAGGCAATGAACTTCGGCTTTTTTCATCGAATGGGCCGTCCGATGTATGTGTCATGGCAGCTGAGAACTACGAGGCTGGCAGTAGGAATGCCAAACATTATGCTGCAGCTTGCATCACAGGGAAGTTTGCAAATCGCTGTCTTGACATAGCCTGCTGGCCAGCATACCTGAAGCACAAATGCTGGCACGGCAGCTCCCAACCCACCCAACCCCATGGAGGGGAAGGGGCGGCGGTGGGCAGCTACAAGCGCAACACGGGGCGCTGCCGACGTAGCAAGAGAAACAAATAGTGTGAGAAGGCTCCGACTGCAGAGCTGCACACGACCAAGAGCAGTTGTGACAGAAGAGGCGCCGTGAGCTGAGCAGGACACATGCTTTGGTCCGTAGCGAACGGAACGTAGACAGTGGCTGCAGCCTGATGNCCGTGAGCTGAGCAGGACACATGCTTTGGTCCGTAGCGAACGGAACGTAGACAGTGGCTGCAGCCTGATGCAACGCCTCCTCAAGCAACTGGTCCAAAATGTAAAACAGCAGTTCCAGAAGGCGCCGAATGCAAAGGCGCAAGACGCCACTCAGCACACGTACAGTCACGGCCAGGGGTCTGGCAAGCACCACGAGCAAGGCACACAGTAGCCAGGCCCGCAAACTGAAAGGAAGTGCACCAACTCGCGCGTACACACGCCTCCAAAAAGGCAGAAAGTGCTGGGGCTGCGAAACACGTCTGGCCACACGGCACGGTTGCACACGCTCAGACTGCAACGGCTGTTCTGGTGAAGGCGTGCCAGGGATGGGCAGCTCACTGCCCTGCTGGCCGGATGACGACGCAGTGGCCATCCGGGCAAACTTCTCAAAACGGGTGTCGGCCTTGTAGGCAACGGCGGCACGACTGAGCCAGTCATCTGTGACGTCCAAATAG
>BGNK01007152.1:1686-19924 GCA_003297005.1 Symbiodinium sp. clade A Y106
ACAGCTTTGCAATGCCGCGCCACGCGACAGATAGCATCATCAATGGCTTTGGTTGGGCAATATGCATATTGCGGTCTAGCTAAGAGGTACCCTAGGGTGATCTCCTGCAGCCTACCCCGAACCAGCATGGCAAAACCTTAGAACCAGGGTCCTGCAATCCTAGCGGCCTCAGGTCCGCAGGCCGTCTACTGGGCTTATTGGGTTTTGGGATAAGCGCAAGGGTACAGTCTGTGACCTCAGGCGGCAGACTNAAAACCTTAGAACCAGGGTCCTGCAATCCTAGCGGCCTCAGGTCCGCAGGCCGTCTACTGGGCTTATTGGGTTTTGGGATAAGCGCAAGGGTACAGTCTGTGACCTCAGGCGGCAGACTTTCCCGTTCCTGAGGACTTGCACTGATGATGCTGCAGAAGAAACGTGCATAGGCGCCTGGGCAGAGTTGCCAGAGCTCAGACGGCACACTCGTGTCTGGCACGGCTTTGCCTCCCTTTAGCCCTTGTATAGCACTTAAAACCTCCGGCTCCCCAAAATCNAAACGTGCATAGGCGCCTGGGCAGAGTTGCCAGAGCTCAGACGGCACACTCGTGTCTGGCACGGCTTTGCCTCCCTTTAGCCCTTGTATAGCACTTAAAACCTCCGGCTCCCCAAAATCAATCTTCTTTTGCAGTGGCATGTCAAAGGCAACGGTACTATCAAAAACCCCTGAAAATGCTGTAAGATCTCGTCAAACTCCGCCTTTGGCCCGAGCAGCTGCCCCCGAGCTCCACGAACGCGCACTTGCTCCCGGCGCTTCTTGGGCGCGATTGCATTGATGACTCGGTAGACTCCACCCAAGTCGTTCTTGCGGGCTGCCTCTTCGGCCGCACTTATCTGCTTCTCAAACCATGCCTGTCTGGCCGCCTTGCAGTCCTCAACGCCTTACTAGCATGCTTAAATACCTCAGCCCTTCGGTAAGCTTCAGCGATCTCCCGAAAGCTTTTCGCCGGCACATCCCGCCGCTTGGCATCGCGTGCCACCCACATTTGCTTCACGGCATGGATGACTTCCGGGGCTTGGCTGGGCTTAGGGCAGACCCCTACAGTCCTACGGGTGTGTGGGTAGATTCTCCGACAATGCTGTAAGACTTGTGCGTTGGCCTCTGCCAGTGTGCTGCTCCGCTCATGTGCTCGCGTCAGAACTTGCTCGACCACTGTACGTAGTTCCTGTGCCCTAGCATCCATGCACTGCAGCGACTGCCTTAGGCATCTCAGCGAGAACCGTTCAGTAGCTGGAGCACGCCTATGAAAGGTCCAGCCTGCACGCCACGGCACACTGGCAACTACTGCATGGTGTTTGGCGCCCCGCCTCCACGGTGCAAGATCAAAGAGTTCAGGCTTCGCGCGCCGCGAAAGCGCGTCTGCTGTGGGTCTGCGCAACGCCACAAAGTCAATTTGACTCTTGGTGTCCCCGTGCACAAAGGTATGACAAGCCCTAGCTCTGGCTCTCCCCCAAGAATTTAAAAAGACCAAATCATGCTCTTGCAGAAAAGTTTCGAGGTCCACATCGCGTACATGCGAAGTGCGCATCACACCTCGTCCAACATGCCCCGCAAGTGGATGACAATGCGTGTTCCAGTCCGCGCCGATGACCACCATGTTGCGCGTCGGGATACCTTGCAGCAACGCGCCCAGCTTGTGCAGAAAAAATCCCACGCTGCTCCTCCTGTCGGGCGTCCGAGTGGTGTGCCTCACCCACTGATAGCCTGCAATCACGTCCAACGTCAGTCGCGATCCGGCACAGCGAACATGCAGTAGTCGTCCTGGGATCCAGGTGCAAAAGGAAATCTCATCACCTCGAGCCACCTTCTCCGAAATGATGACAGCCACGCCACTGTGACGGTGCTGAGCATCAGCCGTTACATAGAANTGCAGTAGTCGTCCTGGGATCCAGGTGCAAAAGGAAATCTCATCACCTCGAGCCACCTTCTCCGAAATGATGACAGCCACGCCACTGTGACGGTGCTGAGCATCAGCCGTTACATAGAAGTTCCATCCCGGGATTCGCCACTGTGTTTTATGCTTACCGCAGCCCCAGTGGAGCTCCTGCAAGATAACAATATCATCGTTGCACTTCTGCAGAAGCCACTGTTGCAGATGGTCGTAGACCTCCGATGTTATGCCACCGACGTTGTAACAGCGAACTCGTAGCCGCGGCTGGGCAGTCCATGCCTCGCGCTGGGCTGTACGGGATGCCTCCTGTATCGGCAGCGCGGCCCCTTTTCTAATGCCGTGACATTCAGTTCCTAGCTCCGCGGCTGTCAGCCATCGCCCTCGATACCACGTAGCGCCTTTCTCTTCAGCCCGTCTCCGCGCCCTCCGAAAGGCTCGTTTTCTTGTCACATTCAGTTGCATCGAATTACCAGTATGCCCGCCAGAAAATTTCACTCCGCTCGTCGACGAAGCTCCCAGGCCTCTGGTGGTTGAAGGCCCAACCCTCGGGTTTGTCAGCTCACTCGCATCATGATCCGCTTCATTTCCATTGCGAGCCGACCGGGGGAATTGGGACCCCCGCGACTGGATCGTCGTCCCCAAGCTGTCAGTAATCATCACAAGCAGTAAGCAGATACAGGTCAGCTCTCGCCGTGCCATGAACCCTGTGCAAATCTGCTACACCAGACAGCTCAGCTCCAGCCGAAACCCTTAGTAGTAGTAGTAGTAGTCGTCGTCGTCGTCGTCGTAGTCGTCGATAGTCGTAGTCGTAGTCGTAGTAGTAGTCGTGGTGGTGGTGGTGGTGGTGGTGGGTGGTGGTGGTGGTAGTTGTAGTAGTAGACATTTGGTAACCAACCCGACTCAAAACTGCTGCTTCTGCTGGGCTACATCCGCTACATGCCTTGGTCCACGGTCACTGAGGCTACTGCATGTGAAGCCCTTGCACACCTTCGGAGAAGGATTTCGGTGCTTCTTTGGGGACTAAGCTTAGGCTTTTGGGTCTATGGCCTGGAAACAGCACCCTCCACAACCCAAACCCTAAACCTTCCTAGCCCTCTGCAGCTTTCGTTTCGGCTTGCCCGGTGAAGGCTGGCGGCTCAGCCTTTCACAGTCTGGGCCTTCAGTGCCGATTGTAAAGCAAGTCGGGCTCGGGCGGAGGTTTGAAGGTGAAAAACGGCTTGTGATCTACGGTGGGGGCTGCTGCTGCCGAGCATCCAAGGCTTTCTTGTTACAAGCAGACCTCCAAGACGCTTTTGAAACACAAAGGCACAGGAAGATCCCTCAAAATGATGAGAATTGTTTCTATTGAGTCGATTACTATAGTATTGCTGATAGTACTAACATTACCATTTTGACTGCTCCACTATTTTCTCTCTAATACTCTTACCTCTGCTACTAGTATTATGATGATTGCTACTGTCATTATCACTATCGTTACTGCCACCATCACATTGACTGTTCGGATTACTGTCACAATTCAGAAACTCAAAGGTTCGGCGGCGCTGAGCCTGGGGAGTCAGGCAGATGCTGCTCATGGTCACCTCGCCGCTAGTGAAGGGCTTGTCGTCCCCTGGCAGCCCAGATGGGCAAGAGAGTGTGGTTTTGGGTTTAGTGCTTAGGGTCGAGAGGGGCCTGTAGGGTTGAGAGGGGCCTAGCGGACGAGCAATCGCGTCTTATAGGGTATGATGGGCTCTTCTAGGGCTTCATAGGCTTTCAAGAGGTGTTATAAGGTTCTGTAGGGTCTGCTTATGGAGTTTATGAGAGGGGCCGTGAAAATTAGAATAGGATTACAACACTACTTTTCAGACCTCTGGATGAAACTGCAAGATCTGCAGATTCTATCAGGCTTGACGAGATGCCGAAGGCATCAGAGGCATGAATCTCGCAACCGTACAGCGATTTGGATCCTGGTGCATGATTACAATTATGATTGGGTATGTTGTTCTCCATCTCTACCCGTGAATCTGCTTCTGTTTCGTCTAAAGGTTTGCTCACAACGCAACATGTGCACATGCGCGCGCATCAGGTATTTGCTCAGGCACTTTGCATCACATCTCCACTGCCGGTAATGGGAAACAACATGTACACGGTGCAGGTTCACCTGCTCACCTGCAGAACTGCAGTTAGAATGCAGTTAGAAGAACGACCTTCCGAGACCTTAGCCCTTGCAAGACTGATCCGCCGAACCCCAATCCGTGCAACCAAACCCGAAGCCCAGAAACATCAAGCTAGTTGTGGCTGTGGCTCCCGGCTGTACTGGAACTCTGTGTGCTTGGCGGAAGATAAGACTCTGGCCTAGCGACAGGCCATATCGAAAGACGAAGGGTGTCCATTCAGGGTCGTTTACGGGGTGGGACTTTAGGATTTTGGGGTTTCGAGCAAGCTCAAACTTCAAACAGGAGGACCAGGGAAGGGTCGACAACTTCAACCGATTTCTGCTTCTTGTGTATTAAAGGTTTTTGCGAGGACGCCCGCATGCGCCTGCGTGCTCAGCTCGCAGTCTACGCAGCCAGCAGGCACGACGATGTCCAAGAAACCTCCCAGGCTGAGAAAAGCTCTCTTTCGATTCCAAGAGCCTTAGGCACCAAACCCTGACATCCCGAACCTTCACCACGGTCAAGCGTTTAGCTTCATACTGATTTTAGAATTGTTGTAGGTGTCGTAGCCCTCAGAACGTCTTGGTGTAGTTGCGTACTACAACTCGATGTCGAGGAAAGCACCAAGCACAGAGAGTCGCGGGCTGGCTTGCAACAAGCTCATAAATCGTAAACCCCCAACCCTAAATCGCACCCCCTAAGCGGAACCTCATGACGTCATGCATCGTACACCCCTAAACCCTAAACCTGTCCTCAACTGCTAAACTCTGTACGCTGTTGTTGCCACCGGTCGGCCCTTTAGTGTTGATCCGCTACATTCTGAGCTGAGTCTCGGGTGTTGTGAGTTCATAGTATAGTGGAGTATAGTATAGGATTCTAAGTTTAAGCTTTGGGGGTTCAAAATGTTTAGGGGCTTAATTAGGGAGTTACGGCCCAGGAGTTCAGGAGAATTCGGGTTTTCCATCTACCGCTGCCTTTGTCCTCGCCGCCCTGAAAGCCAAATCTGCGGCTGGTTTGGCCGTTGTTGGTGAAGGTGGCCTGGCTCAGGCAGGTCAGCCTGTTTGTTGAGTACATAGGGCTTTAGGGTCTAGGGGTTTCGAGGTTAAGGCGGGGGCTCCGGGAAAAGATCGAGCGAACTTGGCGAAGTGTTCAACATCTAGCGGTAGAGAGTTTTGTGCGAAAGACTGATTGTGTGGGTCAAGCACATGGAGGAAGAATTTATCGGTTGTGTTGCCCTAGGGTTTAGGGTTTAGTGTTTAGGGTTTAGGGTATATATATATATATACAGTGGGAAGAGCTTAGGGTTCAAGGTACCAAACCAGCCGGACGCCTCGAGCCCCCGTAAGTCCCTCGTAGCCGTCTTTGGAAACTGAAACATGCCCATAACATCCCCAAGCTCCCAAGTCCCAGAGTCCGAATCCCAAAGGGAAAGGCGAGCCTTGAGAAGCCATGGCTGGCCAATCTTCCACTGCTCCTCAGAGGCCAACGCCTCGTAGGAATTCGGTGGGCTTCAGGATTTTTTGGAGGTGCTTCGTAAGGGCTCACAAATCAAGCCTGAACAGAGAGTCTGCATACACCGGGTCGAATAGGAAATGGAGAGTTGGGAGCCAGTCTGGTACTAGTATTAGTACTACTATTTTTACTGTTACCACCACTATTACCAGATTAGTATTGCTCCTATTGTCACAAAAATTACCATTATTAGTAGTGTTCCTAATATTTCTTCTCTTATTATTGCCATTATTATTACTACTACCATTATTACTGTTACTGTTATTGATATTGATTAGTAGATCTTTCCTTTGATTTCCCTTTCCCCGAAACAAATCCCCAGCCTCGCGCAGCTTCTCGGTATCCCAAATGGAATCCAGCTTGTTCTGGCCGAGATGCCAAGGGATTGGTTTAGGGGTTGAGGGGTCAGGAATCAGGGTGCCAGGGGTTATGGGTTTAGGAATTAGGGTTTTAAGATTTAGGGTTTAGGAATTTGGGTTCAGGGTGTAGGAAGTTTGGCTTTAAGGTTTAGGTTTCTTTTTTCAGCACCTTTTTCCGTCTGCCCTTTTAGGGTTTAGGAATCAGGGTTTTCGGATTTTAGGGTTTAAAGTTTAAGGTCCTAGGAATCAGGGTGTTGGCATTCGGGGCTGGGGAATGCTGTAGACAAGGCGAGCTGCACTCGACCTTCGTCCTTTCACACCTTTTTCCCACAAGCAGATCTCTGAACGAGACCTGAATCCTTAACCCATAACCCTGAACCCTCAACCCCACGAATCCTTAATCCCCAAGTCCCTAAACCCCAACACCTTCCTAGACCCCTAAAGGGGCGGGTGAGCCGCAGAGCCTTGCCGACGATGGAGTAGCTCTTCTCCAGGCCGGAGGGGAAGCGATTCGGCTGTCCCCCGGGGCACGGGTTCTCTTCTGCGGACCTGGGGGATCTTTTGGTTTGGGGTTTGAGGTTGAGGAGATAGAAGGGTATGGGGCTTCAGGTTTGGGGCAACTGCGGGACCCTTCGCCTCAAGCCATAAAAGCCATGTCTTGCAGCAAACTGCTCCGGGATCGACTCTCTAGAGGGATGGGGGTCCAAACGGCTCGGGGTCGAAAGTCTACGAGAAGCGTTGCCTGCTTCAGATTCTGGGAGCAGTATGGGCAGCGTCTTGTGGCTCCCGGTTTCAGTAGCCACGTGTGGAAGGTGAACCCTTGGCCCTACCCATGCAGGCGATATCCTCACAGCAAACACACAAACTCCGCAGCCACGGACCCCTCTTGGGCTGTCGGCGCAGTAACATCGTCCGCCCTGGCGAAGGAAGTCCAAGCTTAGCGTCTGGGCTTCCATGGACTTCAACCCGACTGCCGCGCAAAAAGACTTTCTGCGACCCCGACGTGGCTGCCCTCGACGGTTTTCATTTCCAGAAGCCGATCCCCTAAACCCTAAACGGCCCTTAACCCCTAAAATCCCCAAATCTGGGACTTTCTACCCGATCTTCAAATCCTCAAATCCCAGATCCAGAAGCTTCGATCCCACCTCCCACGTCTCAAACCTCGGGCCCTTGACACCTCAGGGTTTAGGATGTAGATTAGGGCTTTCTTCGAACACCTGTTTGCAAACTAAGGCTTAAGGTGTTGTTCGAACACCTTTTTCCAACTCGGGTGTATGGTTTCGGGCTTGGGGTTGAGGGATCCTGACCCTCAAGTCGAATGTTCAAAGCAGGAACCCTGAGGCCTCAGGGCACGTGCCGTCTGCCGAAGGGCGGTGCGAGCCTGGTCCCGCTTCAAAGACTTATTTTGTGAAAGCGCAATGAGAAATAAGGGTTTAGGGATTCAGGTTTCGGCTTAAGGGGTTAAGTTTGGGGATGTGGGGTGTCTTAAGGTCTTAAGGTTCATGTGGTTCAGGCTTTCGGGTTTTGGGTCCATTCCCCTCAAAAGGGACTTCTTCGAGCTTCCAGCTCCTATCTCTGAGGCTTTGCGCGCTTCAGGCTCGAAAGCTTGATGAATTTGAGGCCTGTGTGTAGGATTTCGGGTTTAAGGTTTAGGGGTTGAGGTGCCTTTTGGTAGTTTTGTGCAGCTCCTCTTCCGCAAAGCAGCACAAGCAGGTTAGAAATGCATGAATCACGTGAAAGTGGCCAGTCCGTGGCCAAGGAACAAACCCCCATCCTCGACTCGGGTTTTCTTACTGAGGCAAGACTCTTGGCTGGACGGCTCCGTGCGGTGGAAGCTATGATAGATGACGCTTCGGAAAACCCTAAGCCCAGTTAAGGTTTGGGATTTCGGGTTTAGGCGTCATGAACCGATTCAGGAAGGCAGCAAAGGAAGGACCTGCCTCGCAGACGGATGCCAGGGCGCCCAGAGTGGCCACGAAGACACAAGACTTCCTTGGCACGGCTCCTCTCTTTCTACCTACGAGGCTACAAGGAAAGTTCTGAAGCATCCTCAAGCACCACCTAGCTCTGGAGCGTGGGCTGAGAAGCCACAGCTCCGGGGCCAAGAGCGGGGGGGCTCAAAGGCTCTAAACCCTACACCCTAACCCCAAACCCAAAACCCTAAACCCTCAAGCTTCAGATCAAGCGCTGGCGCAGAGCTTTAGTGTCTGGTTTCTGTGGGCCGTTCTCGCCTCCTCGCTGTGCAAGTTTGGAGTTTCGGGAGTCATGGTTTAGGTCTGGGGCCTCAGAGTTTAGGAGTTTAGGGTCGTGCATCTGCGGGCTTGGCTCGTACAGAGTTACTGGGTCCGCGGCATTGTCTGCGGAGGAACTGATCAGGCAGCTGCCTGTGGGAATCGAAGCATAGGGTTCGCAGAGAATCTGCTGCAGTTGGCTGTCCTCTCCGCCGAGGTTAATAGGTGATTCGTTCTTGTATCGTTTCGGAACGGGCTTCTGGGAAAAGGGCAGATTCCGAACTTATGGGTTGGGATTTGGGGCAAGAGGGATTGTGGGGGTATCGGAGCGGTAGACAGGTATATTTCCTATAAAGTATTTTTCCGAATCCCAGGGTTTTGGCGTCTCTGGCTACAGATCTTGGGGAAGTTTTGGATCTCGGGTCCACACCTCAGGCAACCGACTCCCAGCCGCTCAAGCGGACGGTGCTCCAAAGGTTCTCAAAGCGACTCCTACTTGGAGGATCATGGGACCTTAGTAAGGTTACAACAAGTACCTCAATTGGAGTTAGAAGTAATTATACAATATAACTGTAGCTATACTCTTAACACAATATATAAACTGTAACTGTAGTTACCTGATTTATATTACCTCATTTTTTACCCTACGTAGTTGCTAAATCCCATGATCCTCTAAGTACACGTGGAAACCTCCTGAGCTTTCCCGACAGCCGCTCGAAGGAACCCAAAGCAGGCTTAGAGCTGAAGGGTTTTTAGGGTTTAGGGTTTAGGGTTTCCTGCATCACTCACAGATGCAAAAGTCGACCTTCCGGCCGGTTTGTGCCATCTGAGCTCCCTGCGAACAGGGAATCACGCGGAAACCCTGTCCCTATGCACAGAACAGCTTTCCTGTGAGCCCAACATGGGGCGCTTTCGGAATGTCAGGCCTTACATGGCTTTACCCCCTCCTGGAACCAATTCAAGCGACCTTGGTATCTTCGTTTAAGCATTCGGGCTCCTCTTCGAAAGCTAAAAGCCAGCATTGGAGGGCGTATGACCCAGAGAAATTGAACTGAAAGCCCAAGCACCAGCAGAGACCAGTCTCAAGCTACTTCCAGTCTTTCGAATTTGGGGATTTAGGATTCAGGTTCAAGCAGTCGAATGTGGTCCTAAATGCGTCACCCACCGACACATCCACAACCTGTGGCATCGTCATCACCATCAGAGTCCACATCACAATCGTCGCTACCACCGTCATCATCAAAACAGCAAGGACGACAACTGCATTTCTGAAGAGCAACGAGGATGCAAGAAACTGTGACTCCGCTTTAAGGCCAAACCTCCTTTTCACGACATGGCATTGCATAGGGCATAGGTGTCAAGAAGCATCCTATCCTGGCAAAAAAGCTGTGGACTATCGTGTGTCGGACAGCAGGTATCGCACATGGAGAGCCTCAAATACCAAACACAGCAAACAAGTCACGAACTGATGTCAGATTTCCTGATAAAGACGCCTTGCGTGACGCGAGGACAACTCTCCAAATCGTGGTGGAAACCAAACGTATTCAGTGAAACAGGTGATCGCTTGGACCTTCGTGCGGCCACCGACTGCTGTGACATGCAACGCAGCCCGCTCACGGGACTGCACGGAGGTGAAAACCATCTTGCTATGTGAACAGCAGTGGCGGACGTTTCGCGACAGGGGCCACGTTGGACAATCACCAGCTTCCACATCATGTGAATACCCAGCAAACGATACCGTCCAGATGACCTAGTGTGACTTGTTGATGTCAGGTAGCAGGGCTTTACGGTCTTGCGTAAGAAGGGTGCAGTCAGATCTGTCAGCAGGTCAAGAATGCATCCCGACTCATCGCTGCACCAGCAAAGGCTGCCAAGTCAGAGCCAGGATGCAGCGCAGTCCGATTTCTGCAGCCGACTGCTGTGACATGCAATGCGGCATGCCAGCGGGGATTGAAAAGCGGCGGGGCAGAGGTAAAAACCATCTTTGGGGGCTTGGGGCTTAGGGTTCAGGGTTTAGGATGTAGGGTTTGGGGTTTAGGGTTTAGGGTTTAGGGAACAGCAGTGGCCGACTTTTCGTGCCAGGAGACATGTTGGGACAAGCAGCCACGTCTGTACCAGGAAAACTACGCAGTTCAAACAACTGATACAAGTTTCTGATCTAGCCCGATCCCAACATGACCCCTTCAAGCGCAACACGGGATACACGACTGTACAACCACAGGGCTTCGTGAAAAAAACTCGAAGAAGCCGAGATGTATTCAAACGGCAAGCAAGCACTCGAGTGCTCCGCGCCCGTTCAAAGAAGCTGACGGTGCCTTCGCGAACTTGAACGAAGTCGGTCCCGAAAATCTGCTCACAACGAAATCCTCGAGGCACAACTCCGAGAGCTTCAGAACTGAACCACGGCTCCCTGCATCAATGCACGCTGCTGGTCAAGTTCAACCCTTAGCAGATCCAGCTGCGGGTCAACCGTTGCAGGAGATCTGCTCGGAAAGTCTTTGACCTTCGACGAACACAGCAAATCACGGCGACACAGGCTCATTCCTCCATGCATGGGAGCATGTCCTTGCGGAAAGCCATGCTGGTTTGGACGTGTTCAGAGTTTAGCCTTGCAGCTGTTTTGCTGCTGGACTCAGACGACTGCATTAAGAGAACCGGAATAAAACAGACAGGCGGCGAGTGCAAGCAAAGGTAGTCGAGCTAGGAATCGGCTGATTGCTCAGGTCACGCCGCTTGACGTCCTTGAAGGCGTGTTGCCCATCCGAGTGGAGTTCCTGCCCGAACATGTGCAAGAGACTTGCCGCCTTCTCTGTCAGCTCGAGCTTCTGAAGCCTTTTCTGGATGTGAGGGAAAAGAGAGTCCTCACATCTTCCTCCCGCATGGTCTGCATTAGTTCGCGTTGGGCTTGTTCCATCTTCAAAGAGGCTTTGCAGTGCGTATCATGACAGAAACGGCATGCAGCCCCGAGGAAGCAAGAACCACCCTTCGCGATGTACACGCAAGGCCGCTGGCAAAGCTCTGGATCTCCCAAGCTGCCATTGGAAGAGAACTGGAAGGAACCACTCAAGTCCTGAAAGTGCGCGCGCGGCCGATGACGAAGAAGAGGCAGAGGCCATGCTTGGCCGAACGACTCCGTGACGCATTGCAGTCAAGTTCTTGAGCCGGCACTGCCAGAATGCTGAAGGATTTCTTGCGAGATACAAAGACTTAACAACCTCCGCCAGGCATCTCGCTGATATCTAACAACAGCTTCGGCATCCGTCATCATCACTGCAACTACCATCAGAATCCTTCTTCTTGCACTGGCCCCTTCGCTAGAAGGTCCCAGATATAGATCTTGCGCTATGCTTGATGTTCACTCTAAAACCCTTTTGGTCTTCATCTTCCAGATCAACGAAAAGATCATGATGCCTATCGTCACCATCATCACCAACGCCATCATTCATCATGTGGGTACCAGGCATCATCTCACTGTCACGTTCAGAACCATCAAGTCAACCCGAAGACGCCGAGGCTACATTTTGCTACCGTGCGCCGTGTCCACGTCCATTTCTGGATCCAGTTGCGCACCTGTGCCTTCACATCACTGGATGCGATAGAACCCTCGGCGTTGTTCACGGGATCCTTGCTGGCTCTGTCGGGCGCTGGACAAGGTCTGACACGGATTGAGACAGGGGGCCTCATTAATTACTATTTGGGGGTTCCTCATTATAGTTATAGTATAGTGGGCCCCAAAACCCTATTCTAATTATTAAGTCTACATTCTGGTATATGAGAACTCAGCTCGAAGGGCCCTGCATAGAACCCAAACCGTTGGGGCCACCAGCCCCAAATCTAGGACCTAGGCTACGAAGCTCCCAACAACACATGACGCCAAGTATCGTTAGTACTCTTAGTACTATTATTGAAGTATTGAAATCAATGCCACCCACGAGTCATCGACCGGGAGACCACGGTACTGTGCTAGTCGCTTGAGCAGACGCCCAAAGCCACCGCCTGATATCAGCAGTCGAGACCCACTCCTTGGAAGCAGGCAACATGAAAAGTCTCGGGGGAACCGTGCTTAAACGAACCCTAGGGTTTAGGGTTTAGGGTTTAAGGGTTTAGGGTTTAGGGTTTAGGGTGTTTGGGATTGATGCATATTGGGAGATGCACTACGTTTCAAGTTTGAGCGGCAGAATTTTCAACTTCGCAACCTACAAACCACAGCATAAAACAGCGACCCAATTCCTTGAACCCGATGTTCCAAAGCCAAACTGAAACATCCCGAGGGTCCTCAGAACAAAAACCATAAAAGCACGCTACATATGATCAATGTGGGGTTTTGGGGTATATATACTCTTCTACAATTAGCGCAATCAAACCAGGAACCCTGACGAAAAATCTTCCCAATTCTGCAGGCCCCTTTAGCCCCTTTACCACCCACCCTGAAGCTTCCATCCGGGCATCAGGGCCAATTGCAGGTGCTTGTCAGCTTCCTCCGCCGTCTCCTCCTTTTCTGTTAAGGACCATGGTTTAAGTTGCCAGCAAGGGCCAGTTGGGGCTATAGGGTTTTGGGTTTAGCCACATAGGGATCTATCGTAGATATCATGGGTTCTTCACTATGGTAAAGAACTTAAAATGCAGTCCTTAGCAAGAGCCTAGCTTCCGGATTGCTGGCATTGAAGTCGGAGAGGTGCAGTGCAGTGACCAGCCCTTTTCCTGAGTGTCGGGGTGCAAGGTATACATGAGCTTCGGGTTTTAGGATTTTTTCGGTTTAGGGTTTGCGGGTTTAGGGTTTGGGGTTTAGGGTTTAGGGTCTTGGGACATTTGGGGCACGGGATATTTCGGGTTCGGGGGCTGGCGGTTTGGGCTCTGGGGATGTGGGGAGCGCTACGTCTCTGCCGGGAGCCCTTGAAATCCGGTCCAGGTGGCGCCGGAAGATATTTTCGACTCGATGCGCATACTTCAAGCTCTGCTCTGGCACCACATCCTGAGCAAGAGACGCCCTCTGGCTTTAAAGAACATCTAACGGAGAAGGTTGAACATTGAGACGGGCATCGTCTTGAAGAGTCATGGAAACAGGGAGTTGCGGGGGCTCCGGAATGCTACCCGATTCAGATCTGGGAGTTTCCGAAAATAGGGGATCCTAGTATAGTACCCTAAATAGTAGGATCCTTATTTTCATGACTCCAAATATGGTAGCCCTAATTTTCGGAAACTCCCATCTCGGCTTCTGGGTCTTCAAGCTGCGACTCCACAGGTTGAGAATCCTGAAAGCCACACGGCCAAGTCAGCTTTATCAATGTCCAAGCCCAAAATGAGGGGTCGGGTTCCGAATTAGAACGAGGCCCTCAAACCTAAACCCCTAAAGCCTGTAGGGCATAAGGTTTGGAATCAAGCACGAAGGCCTGCACATGGACACCGTCAAGAACTCCTGCAACCCTACACTGCATCCTGACGCCCAGCATCTGTGGCCACTTGGTGCCACGGGTTGCCAAACAGGATCACGCGGGCCATGCCGGGAGTCTGGTAGGCCTCATAGAAGCCTTGGTTTTGGGGGTATGCCTCGAAGTGTCTGACATCCGGCAGGGTGGAATGTAGATGACTTAGACTACCACTCTAAACCCCTAAACCCCCAAAAAACCCCCAACCCCAAACCCTGAAGCTTAAGGTTTATGCTGAAGGAGACGGTCCCGCGGCACATGCGTTGTCACGGGCTTGGAGGCTCTCTGAGCCGTCAGAAACAGTCAAACACATGCCTCCTAGGGGGGTTCCGTTTCCTTTCGAGGGCTTCCTTTAAAAGGGTCCTTTATGTGGTTCTTTTAGGGTTTAGGGAAACTTTCCAAACCGCGCACTTTGCCTTGATACTATACTTCAGCCAACTTCGCTGAAGGGAAACCCAAGGCAGAAATATTCTTTCTTCTCCAAAAGCCCCAAAAAGTTCAAAACTTTCCATGATGGGCCAAATCTATAAGGACAAAATCTATGCTCTATCAATGGCCCAGTAAATATTAGCAGTTCCTGATTGCAGACGTGGCAGCTTTCGTTGATAACCTGAGTCGGCCAGAGGCGAACTTCCAGGTTCGACCCTAGGGCTCAGGATGCCGAGCTTAGAGTTTTAGGGTTTAGGGTTTAGGACTGAGGGTGGAGAGGGCTGAGGGTTAAAAACCTAGGGTTTAGGAGCTTGCATATACTCGCCCGCTGAATCTACCTCCCGTCGAGCAGAGCGACATAATGCCGGAACAGCATATGCGGCTGCTCCAAGACGTCTCCAAGGCGCAGGTGCACCATCAGAGCGCTGGACCTTTCGATATCGCCTCTCCAGCGTTCATCGATAATCTCGCCTGGTCATTGATCAACAAACATCGCGGCCGAACAAGCAACAACGGCAACAACAAATCGAATGGCAGACCAAGACGATGGCAAAAGCTGCTTGTTACTGAACTTCAACCCCTAAAACCCTAAACCGTAAACCCTCGACCCTCAACCCTGAAAGCTCAGGTTTGGGGCATTCACTCGGCGTCCAAGTCTCTCAGCACGGGCCAGTTCTCCATCTGCCAGGTGCGGCGCATGTATTCTGCCACGATACTTCTTGGAAACCTGGGACGTAGGACTGTTAGGGGTCAGGGTTCAGGGTTTAGAGTTCTTGCTTTAGGGTTTAAGTGGTTTAGGGTTCAGGGTCCAGGGTTTAGAGTTCTTGCTTTAAGGTTTAAGTGGTTTAGGGTTCAGGGTTTAGAGATCCTGGTTTAGGGTTTAAGCCGTTTGGGGTTTAGGGCCGTCTATTTAGGGTTCAGGGTTTAGGGTTGAAGCTGAGCTCGCCAAGGCCAGGTAGCCAACGGAAGTAGAACTGCTCACCGCCCAAGCTCCAGCGGACCGATCCCTTGGTGAGCATGTCCGCCATGCGATATCCGGTATACCTCCTGAAAGATGTATCGTCGCCACTCCTAGGTCACATCTCAGCAGACGCCAGTCTTTTACTACCAGTCCTGTCTGAGTCTTGCTCAGTGCAACCTCTGTCAAAAACTATGACTAGTGGCGAAGCCACAGCTTGCGGTACGCGCGAATGTGGATCTTCTGCGCGGAGTTTTATGCTGTCCCACGGAAAGTCTGCAAGCACCCTCTTGGAGACTAGACTGCAGATCGCTACGACTCGGATTCTGGCTGCGGAATCGTATTGATCTTGCGAAACCATGCTGTGGCAAGTCATGAGGAACATTCCAGAATGGAGTTTGAAGTTCAGGTTAAACTTCCGTTCATACGGAGGCTCAACCGAAACACTAATTTCTCAGCATGTGGCCAGTCAGATGGACGGTTCTTCTTAAAATTGCTGAATCTACACATGGTCAGGGATGTATTGGAAACTGGCTAAGCCACATGAGTCTTGAGGAACGATGAGGAGCCTCCTTGCATGTGCAAACCTCAGACCTATATGGGAGTTTCCGAAAATAGGGAACCCTTATATAGTACCCTAAATAGTAGGATCCTTATTAGAATAAGGACCCCGAAATAAGCTACCCATAATTTCCGGAAACCCCATATGCTGAGCCGAGATCCTCCTCACTCATGAACCGCATAACAATGAAGGCTAGACCGACTAAGATTGCAGCCTAGAATCTAGAATGTGGGATGCAGGGTTCTCAAACTCCAACTCTTCTTGCACCGGAAGATTTGCAGCTTCGCACTTGAAGATGCTTTGGGATTTGGTTTATGCAAGTTGACACGTGTCATGATCATTGCTGCAAGAAGGACGGCGCTTTCGCAGCGCACTGCGGCTGCACTGATGTCGAATCTCGTCGGAAGCTGCATCCGAAGATCAATTCACACCCAAAGCTAGCCTAAGCCCTAAGCCCGGAGCCCCATACTTTGCATCAAAACATCCTTTGCCCCAAGTGAAACACTGACTTCAAGTGACTTCAACTTACAGACCGCTTCACTGGTGTTGCCAAGGCTCCTGTCCGACAGAACCAAGAACTCGAACTTGTGAGGCAGCCAGAAGATCATCAGAGATACATTAACCAGCACAGTTGCCAAGACGAGGAAAGGCAAACAAAATCTTCGTCTGACAGCCAACAGCTTGATCTGGGAAAACACCTTCCGGCCGCATCTCCAAACTCCATCGTCCACGGAATCACCTTGAGAAACCACGTGATTCAAGCAGCTTGGAAGCATAAACGGAACAAGGCTTTGCAAGAAAGTCACACTGATCATCGGAGTGACCATCCGCATGATCTGCTGCATGTTCAGTTCTCCGCCTCGTGCGAGCCGAAGCAAAGTAATGACAGACAGACCGACAGCACGGGAATGTCGAATTTAAAGACAAGACAAAATAAGATAAGACAGGATAAGATAGGATAAGATTAGATCAGATACTAAAATAAAAATATAGTACATGTTATTCTTATAGGATGCAGTTTCCCATCAAGCCTGCGGGTCGCATCGGCTGACTCAACCTGCATTCGCAGGGCGAGCGAGATCGATCTTACCCGAGAACTCTTGGTGCGAGTCGGCAATGATAGAAAATGTAATAATCATGGTCATTATCAGAAAAACAACACATAATGACAATGATGAAAACAATACGAATTACAATAGCTTGAATACTACTGACACATGCACGCAGACTTGCAGATGTGCTGGCGTGGATCCAAGGCACGAAAAAATCCAAAAATTCATGCAAACAATCCACGCAACCTGCATGCAGACTGTGCTTCCAACCTAAGGTTGAGTTCGAAGGCTTGGAAATGGAAATTGGCGGCCGAAGACGGCCAAAAACAAAATATTTCAGTTTTTTTGCGTTTCTGTTCATCGCAGCACAAGCATGCACTGTTTACGTCTTTCGCGCTTGCCTTCAAAGTCTTGGAAATTAGATTTTCTCTGTTTCTTGTTTGTTGAAGAAGAAGTTTAATTTTGTGTTCGGTTTTTGATGGCCGTGCCTTCAAACTTGGCTGTGGCCGAGTTATTGAGAGTTTAGAAAGCCGAACGTCGTCCGTCGAGCTCATCGTCTGGTTGAAAGAGCTGGGCTTGAAAAGAGAACCTCGACTGCCACCTTCATGATGAGCTGCAACAGCAAAGACCAAGACCTGGAACTCGCAATATGAAAACTTGGAAACCGAGTTTTGCGAGGGTGCAAACACCTGACGGCCTGTGCGTTGAAGCCGTTTTCTTTTCAGCTTTTCAACCCTTGTTTCGGAGCTCACAAACCTGGCTGCAGATTGCTCGCAGACCCAGCAACCATGCTCCACTTCTGCAGCTTATGATGCTCGAATCCCCCTATTCCCCCTGCAGGCAACGTTAAGAAGCGAATCGCTTGCGCGCTGAGATCATTCCGGAGCAACATTGCGTGCAGGGAGAAAGGGTTTAGGACAGCAACCCGCTTGGAGCGCAAGAAAGAGACATGGCCTTTTTTGCAGCTGAGCTCAAAAGTAGAGATCATGGCGAAAACCCCGTGGTTCACCTGCTCCGCGAAAGCCACTGTTCACGACCTGGCAAAAAGCTCTTCTTTTGTGTCAAAAGACGAAGAGAGGTTGCAGAGGTGTCCTCCAACGTTTTCGTGGCGTTTGGAAGTGCAAGTTCAGTTAGAAGCTTTGAAGCAAAAGACCGCTGGTACTTCCGGTGAATCGAGTTCAAGACTTCCAACCAGAAAGTGGTTCCAAGAGGCCTTGGGACACCCAAGCACGCTCTTTGTGAAAAACAGAGCGCGTAGCACTCGGTCTTGTTCTTGAGCCAAACGCGGGCGCAGCTCAGCGTCTTTGGGCTCTCACTGACAGTGAAACAACTTCAGCTGTCTGTCTCCAAGCAAAGCACTTCAGAACTAAACCAAAACGAGACGAAACGAACGTGCAGTCACTCACCTAACTCAAAAGCACTNTTCAGAACTAAACCAAAACGAGACGAAACGAACGTGCAGTCACTCACCTAACTCAAAAGCACTCCTAACAGCTTCAGCATGCCAGCACATCAGGACATCCAAGATTAAAGGGAATTTTCTTCGAGGCGAGCAAAGAAGTCGCGCCCTATTGGGCCTTCCTGGAGCGAGGCTCGACAGGGGTCGGGGTGAAACTGAGCAGAGGGCCCTTAGGGCCTCAAAGGCGTAA